>JAFISD010000029.1:0-198958 GCA_022560085.1 Helminthosporium solani | reverse complement strand
GGAGCCATATTGGTGGAGTTGCGACGTGTCAAAATAATTGGTGTTTCGGTGTTGATGATCGTCACGCGACTCTGATCGTCACGCGCACAGACACGGTAGCTAACTAAGCGCCTCTAGCCGGTGAACACCAAACCGAGGATCCTCGCGAGGAGCATTAGAAACCAAAACATCGGCCAGAGAAAAGAAAAGGTACTTGCTGTCTTCCATACCGGTACAACATGGTGTCGCCAGTCCGCTCCGGTTCAATGCTCTTCGAGCCATTGAAGATCGCTAATGGAAAAATTGAGCTCAAGCATCGCGTGGTGCTCGCGCCCCTGACCCGAAATCGAGGCCTTCCACTATTCGACGATGAAGGGCTGGGCTATTATAACAGAATCTGGTACCCGGATGAGCTCATGGCAAAGTACTATCGACAGAGAGCTACCAAAGGCGGTCTATTGATCTCAGAAGGCATACCGCCAAATTTAGAGGTAAGACACAGAAGACACATAACGTGGCATTCATTTAATCAATAGCAAGGGAACTGGCTTGCCTGGCGTTCCAGGCCTCTTCCATCCATCACATCTCTCGGGCTGGCGCAAAGTCACAGATGCGGTGCATGCTAAAGGCGGTTTCATATATGCACAATTTTGGCACGCAGGCCGCACAGCAATGAAGCCATTTACTGGAATGCCCTCAGTCGCACCGTCTCCGATCCCATTGAACGGGCCCGATGCAGTCACAGGGCGAATACCTCCAGGCTATTCAGAACCGGTCAAGTTCGCTGACTATCCACCTATCGAACTCAGTAAAGAGCATATCAACCAAACGATTCGCGACTATTGTACTGCCGCTCAAATGGCAATGGAAGCTGGCTTCGATGGAATAGAAGTGCATGCAGCGAATGGATATCTGCCTGAGCAATTTCTCTCGTCGAACATCAACAAGCGGACTGACGAGTATGGTGGCAGTCCTGAAAAGAGATGCCGATTCGTCATTGAGCTTGTGGAATCTCTAGCGCAAACTGTTGGCGCAAGCAACTGTGCAATTCGACTTAGTCCGTTTGGCCTATTCAACCAGACGAGAGGAGAACAAAGGATTGAGACATGGAGTTATCTGTGCAAGCAGTTGAAGGAAAAAGTGCCTGATTTGTCATACATCTCGTTGATCGAGCCAGTAAGTGCCACGAGTACCCTACGTGCCTTCGTGCCTACTTACTGCTCGGCTTCCATGCTGATCATGTCTAGCGATTCGAGCAAATTCATTCCACGTCGGAGAAAAATGCTTTTCTCCGTTCTTGGGGCCATGACCCTTCCACTATCAATCTCAAGTTCCTTAGACAAATAATGGGTGATACTCCGTTTTTCTCTGCCGGTGGCTGGAATGATACGAATTGCTGGGATGTTCTCGAATCAGGTGAATGTGATGCACTAGTCATGGGGCGATACTTCATCAGTAATCCAGACTTAGTCGAGAGACTTAGGACGGGTAGACCGCTAGCGATGTACGATCGAGCCACCTTTTATGGCCCATCCAAGAATAGAGCGGCCGGATACACAGATTACCTTAGCTGGGAGGACGAGCAAACGAAGATCGATCTAGACTCTATAGAGACTATAGAGGGTGTGGAAGTATCATCTATAGAGATGCCAAAGGGGATTAAAGCGTTGGGGTGAAATCCCCTATTGCTCAGATCCTTACAGATTCTCAATAACAGCATATGTTCAATACGCGATTTGTATTTCGACATGCTCTCGCGAAGAATCGGCTCCTTTGACCGCCTATATATGTAGCTGTGACCACAGTTGCTGTTTTCCACGCTTATCTCAGCGGGTGAGTCAACAATGAACGTTTGAAAGGCATAATCTCGACCCGACTAACTTCGTCGGCCAATCACTAGTAAAGAAAGCGGAGAACCGGCGCACTAATCTCATCCAAGCAGCTACGGAGTCATAATCATGTGACTATAACTCAACTTCGGACGTTGATAGCTACATGAACAAGTCCCAAATAACCCGACAAACCAACGCACAAACATCACCAAATAAACGAACCCAACTCAAAAAATGCATGACACCATCCCCCCCGAAGATCTCAAACGCCATATCGAGAACGGCTACAATGCCATCGCTCCCAAATACAACAAAACCTTCGCTAACGCAGACGATCCAGTACGACTAGGCTATACCAATCAACTACTGCAACTTCTCGCATCTTCCGCCCAAAAGAACGCAAAGGTTCTCGAGCTCGGATGCGGCGCGGGGATACCGGGTACGAAGAGATTGTTAGAAAACGCAGTTCCTCGCCTTCACGTCGTTGGCAACGACCTCTCCTCTGCACAAATCGAGCTCGCGCGGAAGAACTTGGGGGCGTTTGAGGAACAGGGGAGGTTGGAGTTTAGACAGGGGGATATGATGGAGCTTATTTTATCCGAGGCTTCGCTTGATGCTGTGGTTGGGTTTTATTCTATTATTCATCTCCCGCGTGCGGAGCAGGCGGAGCTTGTTGGGCGGATTGCAACATGGCTTAAACCTGGGGGTTTGTTTTTGGTGAACTTCTCGCAGGAGAATATTGATAATGTGGTTATTCCAGAGTGGTTAGGTCAGGAAGAGGGATGGATGTATTGGAGTGGTTGGGGGGAGAAAGGGAGTGTGAAGATTGTGGAGGAGGTGGGGTTGGAGATTGTGGTGAAGGAGATCACTCATAGTGTTGTTGATGCGTCCTTTTTGTGGGTTATTGCGAGGAAGAAGTAGATTGAGGTATGGATCTGGAACAGTCGATATTGAACATGTAGTGCTCTATTCAAACATGTAAGTATGCCTAGTGATACGCTTGACTCAGCACCTAAGGACGCCGGATATGGGTGAATGTCTTGTCACCTCAAATATTACATATGGCTTGCTTAGAAGGTCATTGTTACAGCCCAGATTCCGCGTGTTGATTTTCTGATCTGGCATGGTTTTCACTGCTACAATGGGTGAACAATAATAATAAATGGAACTATGGAGTGTTAGGTAATGGTAGGCAACCGGCAGTCTATACATCGCCACAGTAGTTAGCATATGAGAGCAGAGAAATCCTTAAAGACAAGGTGAATTAAAACTAGAGTCTTCATCGCTGCAACGTAGATTTACGTACGTTGGAGCAAGAAGACTGGTGGTACATCTATCCAAAGCTTTCCATGCCGCATTAAGCAAGGCTCTCAGTGATTTTGCAGCATTGTAATGCTCAATACGCTCTCAGCATATCCAAACAAGAGACTCTGAATATACATCCTCCATCTGATCTCATTTTACCACCTCCTTGGCATATTTAACATCCCTCACCCACTGGCACTCATCCGCCTTACCATCCATATCCGCCCACATCTTCACTTCCATGTCTTCCATCAATTCCGTATTCTCCCTAATCCACTGCCAATGTATCACTACCTCGACGACCATCATCATCAGCTTCCCTGTTCCAAACTGCTCTGCATCCTCGTCCGTCAGCAAAAGGTAGCGGTCTAGATCTGTGACGTGGTGGCGCATGCAGTCGCTCAATTTCTTCGTGTAGTACGGTTCATCGGGTCGGGCAGCGATCAGCGTGGGCAACAAATTTGGCATGAATGGGCGACGGTGTGGCCGTGATGCATTGGAGAGCGGCTTTGGCGGGGTGAGATGAGAAGCGCGAGGGAGGAAAGAGTCTATGATGATGGGGTGTGCGTGGGAGCGTTTCTTCCAGTCGCGGAGCATGTCGTAGCGGAGTATGACCCTGTTAGAAAGATTCCGCTTGGCGGTATACATCAAGTACATGAATTTGCGGTTCTCGGCAATCTGTTCTGGAAGCAGTGTACGAGTGATGAGGAACAGGAATTCTTCGAGGAGATATTGACCTGCTACTGGATTGTTTTCATGGGCACGAAGTACATCCTCACATAAGCGGGCCCAGTTTGTTTTTCGGTCGACAGGTTGGAGAAGCGGCGTTGTGAGGGGTCGTAGTTCGGGATAAATGCTGGAAAATTGGAGAATCGCGTCAAGAGAGGCGTCTAGAGTGCGAGTGAAGGGCGACGGGATTGTAGGTGCAAGTCGGTACGCCGGGGAAACGCTAACTAGGGAAGGAATTTCGACGGGTGTAGGAGCATTGGTGATAGCTATACTAGTGGATCGAAGAGCGAGTCGCTGGCCGCGAGATTGAGCCATTGAGAGTAAAATATGTTTGGTAAAAGTAGGGTGAGGTAATTGCACTTTAAGTCGTTGTCAACAAAAAGTGTAAAGTTCGAGTGCTGCCGAGCCTCATGACGTATGGCAGCTGCAATTCAAATATTGGTGTGGGTTGCTAAGGTGAGAGTGGAAAGTTTGATGCGGGAGAAGTGGAAGTCTGTGAGTCTGCAGCCGTCTGTGTGTTCTAAATCTAAGAATAAGAAGAATACCCGTGACAAGTGACTCCACTCACATATTTCACTCGCCCGAAGCAGTGTGCATGGGATGACACCGCCCTACGTTTTGGTTGGTAGGGAGCGTGCAATTGATGGTCAAGAAGACTTCGATTCAGGATGTATTTGCATGTGTATTGCATTGTTATTCACTGGAACAATTGCTTAAGAATAAACAAACAACAATGGAAGGTAAAACAAAGGCACGAAAGGAAAGGGGACGCAGTGTAGAGGTCAAGTGAATTATTATAGTAGTATTACAGATAAAGAAACATCACAAATATGTACTATGTTTGAGATAAGCAGTTTTCAAAATGAACGTCTAAACCCAGCCTTGAATTGGAGCTGAAAATGAATGCTTTCCTGTATTGTGCGTCAGTGTAGAATATAGCGTGACTCCATATTTTATCATTATACTACCCTTTTGGGAATCCGCTGTGCAGTCTTAACAAAGTCAGCACCAGGCATCTCAATTAACTCCAGTTCGATTGCACATCCTCTGCACACACATACAATAGGTGAAGAGAGGGAGTAATATTATGATATTTGAAAAAATGCCTACTATCCGGTGACGATGCAGAACAAAGACAAAACACCTAGAACTGAATGCTTAGTAGATTAGTGATTATCACAAAGTGCGATGCGAGATGCTCAAGTCTGATCGTCGTCTTCGTCGTAATTTTCATCCATTTCCCGGTAGGAGATAGCGCGTTCTACATACACGTTGCCTGAAGTAACACCGCCCGGATTACTGTGGTCAGCCTCATTCTCTAATTTTCCAGCAATCGTGTTATGACTCTGAGTAGAAGCTAACATAGGGCTCGCTGTGTGAGCATCTGGGGGCGGGATTTCAGTAGAAGGCACCCTACTGGTTTCGTTTAGGTGAATGTAGTCATCTGCATCATTGGAAGAGGGAACAGACTGAAGCTCGGACTCATCAACATGAGCCTTGTCCTGCTTGGCTACCTGTGTGGGCGAGATGTGATTGATCGCCAGCTTCTGTTCAGTCTCGTTGTCACTCTCGTCACCGTCATCGTTGATCAAGGCTTTGTCAGCTTTGCCAAACTTCTCCTCCAGAATCTTGGTTGCTTTCTTGCCTTCATTCGTCTTATCGATGAGCTCCTTCTTTCGAGGGGCTTCGCCCGCATCGTATGAACGCTGGTTCGAGAGGTACTCATAGCGTACACTCTCAATAGTACGACCCACTGAGAGACTATCCCAGGAAAAGGCAGTACTGGAGACGAAATCCTGGCCCATAAAGTGCGAGTTGAACCGGTCGGTGGCTTCCTTGATTGATACTTCAGGAGACTCGCGGAAGATCGAGGCGAGAAGGTTGCGCTCCGTTCTAGTCCAGTTTCTATCGCGTGTGAATCGATCAATGGCTTGTTGTCGTCGGTCATTGAGGGCTTTTATGGCTTGCCTGTTATCCCAGTCCTTCGGCTTGCCTTGTGGATATATATAGTATGTTGGCAGACGAAGAGGCGTGGGGTCCTTCGAACTTCTCGGTCGCATATCGATCAGCTTAATCACAAGGTTATCTTCCTGATCGAGATAGGGAGTATCATCTGTCACGGCCAGCCCTTTCTGGAATGACTTGACGAAACGGCTACCCTTTTGGTACCTATGCTTTCTATCCTCCCACAACGATGGCACAGTCTGCGCATTACTGGATCGGGCGGGCAGTTGATTGGCGTACGAAGGCATGCTATTTATACCGGAGCAGGGCTTCATACCCCAAGCATCATTGTAATTGGGAGGAGTAGGCTTCACCGTCGGGTTGTGATCGAACAGAGTACTAATTGGCGGGATGGCTTTAATTTTTGCCCCGTCAGCCTTCGCTTTGGCGGGTTTGGCTGTCTTGACTCGGCGATAGATGGGTGTAGTGTTCGAGGTGGTAAGCGGGCTCGAACGAGATTTCGTCATTGGTGCATTAGAGTCCGGGGATGAGTAGTAAGCAATCGAAGAGGAACTTTTAGGCGAATCGGTACTTTGAGCGGCTCCGGTAGTAATCCTTAGTTTCTTGGAAGCTGAAGTATCGCTTGCAGTTGGAGAAGTGGGGCGCTTGATACCAGACATGGCGCGGAAGATTTAAGGAAATTGATCAAGGCGACTGAGTTGGTAAATGATATGAGTTGACGCGTAGGTGTGGGTGTGCGCGTGTTGTGTCGGTGTGCGGGGTGGTAGTGTGGTGGTGTTTATACTCAAGAGCAACTGTTGGTGCGGCAGTGGATCAATTGGAGAAGACGTTGCGCCGCTGGTACACTACACAAGCAGCTAAAAGTCTAACTTTGCCGTCGCACTGGGAGGGCGCCGTGAAAATTAGGGGGTTTCCTGTCGATTGACACCGACAAACCCTTTGTGGCGAATAAGTTGCTACGCAACTGACCTGCCTTTCACTGACTACGTCTCCTCACAATGAACAAAGACTAGCAGACATCGAGCCTGAGAAAACGAACGCACACAATGTAACAAAGGACGAGCTTTGCGTCGACAAAGGTATCATCCATATTGTGATCTTGGGGGCGCGTCTTCCTCAATCAATGGCGGTCACCGGGAGAACGGGCAAACGGTCAGACAAAGCTGCAAATTCGGGTCATGTTATACTGGAAAGATAGCGGTTATTACTTTTATGCCATGCTATGGACATGAAAAAAGGATCCTCTCTTCTTTTCCATCTACTCTTTCGTTAGCTGCAACGCCGCTTGTACACCGTCAATGCGAATTGTGCTTGGTACTGGCAATCTCTTCATAGATTCCTCGCCATGATTGCTTATTTATCATCATTTGTCAGAACCGTTGGCAGAAAGCAATTGTCGCACGTTGCTAAATATCGAGGTGAGAGTGATGGAGGAAAGAGTGTAAGGGACGTCAACTGTGACACTGTGGGTCGTCGTATGTTCGGCTAAAGACGCGCTAGTTAGCTAGGACAGCCAGGATAGATACACGAACTACGCGAGCCTCCATCCCTCCATCATCGCCGAGTTATTTCCTAAGGAGTATCGTGCGCATCTTGATACGAACAGCTTCTTGTGATCTCCCGAGGTTCCCTGGGCTACAAGGGCTTCAAGCAATGGCTTGTTCCTAACCTAAGCCTACCGCATCCTCTACCCGCGAGTCTCTAGCGGTAATGGACATGAAGTGGACCAAAGGACTTTCTTCAAGATAATTCTCTTGCTTCGAGCATCGAATAAGCAGAAAGCAAAAGAACAGAGTATTTTGGTGGAATAGTGGGTTCCTAGGCTCAAGCATTTGAACTGTAGTAGCTTGGTATTGACAACCATAGCAACAGGATATCAGAAGTTCCTTACGTTAAAGGATAAAAGGGCCAATAATCTTCGACCCGCTCAAGGAAGACTTGTTAGTAAACTTGATCAAATATTCAAGATCTGAACATAGCAAAGATTAAATGATATGCAATGGCGGTACTCTGTACCAGATAAACGACCAGCATCTCGCGCCATCTACGCTCAAAGTAGTACATATCTACTCTGTGAATAGTACTACTCAACCTCTACAAAGCCGATACAAAGGTTCCATTTTTGGGGGTTTATATTAGATCTAATTACATACAAACAAATAACTACTTGATGATCAAGCTGAAACAAGTCACCTGATGTGAAAATATTTGCGGCTTGAAAAAGAACTATTCTCTAGCTTAACGACAGTTGGAAGGCTGTCTTGCTACCACTTGATGTTTATACCTAGGCTTCTTCAAAATATCATCTATCAGTACGGCCACAGTGTTGAATAAACAGCGCTACGTCCTACTCCGTACGATACGATCTTTTCCAGTGATCCCTGTCACACCTCGGTTACGATGTCACAACTAGCCGATCTCACCCGATCTCTCGCCATCACTCTCCCTTATCGAAATCCTACTGAAGAGCGTTTATAATGCCTCCCCCCCTCCCCCCAGTTTTCTTCGGCTGCAAGATCCGACTAAGCCAACCTGACTTGGGACGAAGCAGCGAAAGCCAACGTATCTACAAATTTGATTGCTAAGCGCCTTTTTATGCGCCATGCCGACCCCTCCCTTCTCCCAAGACCGCCGAGACTGGCTCGACGAAGTATTTGGACTACTATCTAAAAGGGCCGGTGCGAAGGACAAAAAAGCTGTCAAAGTCAAACCGAGCACAAGACCGAAGAGTTTTTCGAGCTTGAATTCGACATTGTGTGACGATGGCGGCTCCGCAAAAGACAAAGCAATGGTTGACGGAGCAGGACGGGCTGGATAAGCTGAGAATGGCAGAGGCGGAGTGTTCAGTGCCGGGACAAGATGAGGTGTTGGTTGAGGTGCATGCTGTGGGATTGAATTATAGGGATACTGAAGGTACGTTTGGTTTGCAGGTCACGTGCAACTGCGAGCTGGACTTGCTGGTAAAAGATATCTTGCTAACCACCAATAGTGGCAATGGGACTGTACAATCATCACAGGTCAGTGACGAATCCGCCGGCGCTTGTTCCTTGCAGCGACATGTGTGGTGTGGTTGTCTCTGTCGGCCCATATTCCTCCGGCTCCTCCAACCCTTATAAGGACCCGGCATTCCAACTCGCAGTGGGCGATCGCGTGATCAGCACTTTCGCAACCACTCACATCACGGGCCAAATTCAAGAAAAGGACCTCGCGAGTGGCGCTGGTGGTCCAGCTCCAGGTGTTTTGACACAATACCGCGTCTTTCCTACGTATACGGTTGTGAAGGTCCCCGACTATCTGAGCGATGAAGAGGCGAGCTGTTTGTCTATCCCTGCATTGACGGCATGGATGAGTCTGAACTGCATGCGGCCAAAGGGAGAGATTGTGGGTACTGGAGAGACGATTTTATGTCAGGGCACCGGTGGCGTGAGCATTGCGGGCTTGCAGATTGCTTCCGCTGCTGGCGCTTCTGTAATCGTCACCTCTTCCTCTGATTCCAAGCTTGAGCGCGCAAAGGCTCTTGGTGCTTCCAATACCATCAACTACAAGACGTCACCCGACTGGGAGAACAAAGTGAACGAAATCACCTCGGATCATGCAGGTGTGGATATCATCTTGGAGGTCGGCGGCGCGAAGACGCTGCGGCAGTCCTTCGATTGTATCAAATTTGGCGGGTTGATTGCGTGCATTGGGTACTTGTCAGGTAAGGTAGATGAGGATACTGACAGGACAAATACCAATCTGCTGTGCTTGAGAAGGAATGTTACGTTGAAGGGTATTATAAATGGGCCCAGAGACAAACTCGTGGAAATGCTCGAATTTTACAAAGAGAAGCAGATCAAGCCTGTAGTGGACAGGGTGTTCAAATTTGAGGAGGGCAAGGCTGCTTTGGAGTATTTGTTCAGCGGGTCTCATTTCGGAAAGGTGGTCATAAGAGTGAAGGAGTGACGTGAAGACAGTAGCTAGAAGTAGTCTCAGTATCGAAAGTCATACCGTACCCTCAACGGCGTCGTTTGATAACATCAGTTGCGACATTATTTCCCGCACTAGGTGTCTCGCATCGAAGATCCGTCGGTGATTATCGACCATCCCAGTCCAAGAGTTGGGTTCATAACCATTGCTGTTTGATGCAGAAAGCATGCACACCATTCCACCGTGCCACTCTCCACAAACGCTTTCTCTGGGGCGCGCACATAGAATGGGGCCCCAGATTTCATTCGGACCGGGTGTATTCCTTAGGTAATGGCAGTCCTCGAGAGAGCGACGCCTAGAGTCCATGAGACCGAGACTGATTCCCAAAAGGGGCTCCCCAAGTGTGAATTGGGGGTCGGTGCGGTCCTTCTGTATTTCTCTTATGTACTTGGAGGTCCCTAGTACATCGTACTTTTGTGGTAGATCCGACCAGCCGCACGACACCATCCATGCTTATGGGCGAAGTCTCACCGCAACTTTTGCGTATAGTAATAATATTGACCGCCTCGTGCGGTTGATATCGGGGCGTGGAGGTCTGAGGTCGACCATGGGTAGTTGAACTTGGGCGATACCTTGCTTATACCCTCAAAACGGTGGGGCTGGGATTTGCATCTAGAATACGATACCAACTACGACAGGAATTGAAATTCCTCTAGAAGCCCGTTTCGAGGTTTCGGCGCCGTTCCAGACGGGCTTTGGACTGATGATGCAAGGATTGGCCGGTGATTTGGTTCACCCCAACATCGGGTCTCCAGTGTCGCAAAACGCGCAAAGAGTTCGATAGGCAATTGGCCACTCACACAAACATAGTATAGATGACCGGAGATGCAACCCCACGGAACCGCACGAGTCCGCGGCTGCCATCGGCGAGACTGAGCCATGACACTCTCGGTGCTATTCGGGAGTTCTAGTTAGTTACCAAGCCTTTTTTTTCTCTGGTGGCGTTCGGACACTAAAAGCTTGATCAACGTCCACCCGCAGAGCCTCAAAGCCGGATCGCTTCGCTTCACGTCACCTCACTGGAACTTTTGAACTGGCCTTGTCTGCTTTTTCTCAGCGCTCAAAGGATGATTCTATCCCATCTCCAGAATACATTCATCTCGTCCGTGCTCGATCAGCGCTCCCCACGTTGCCTTTAAGGGCCACTGCGACAAAACTGTCACGTAAAAGAAATATACTTTTATGTTAGTTTCAGCGCTAGGGGTACACCAAGTGGAGTCTGTTCCTGGAATCCAGCCAGGAAACAGGCGAACATGCTCGTACGATGGCGCTACAATGTATGATCCGTTCTCGCACCGAATAGACTCCGGATTGTGCCAGCCGTTTCCTTAACGGCGCGGTATTACCAACCTCATGGCGCGCGATAAGGCAAAGAAATAAGAGTCGTGTGAGCGCCATCTCAAGCGCTCATCGCTCTCCCTTCAACCGTGGGACGCCCTCTTACCCCGCGACTCTCCTCTTGTGGCCATTTCCAATCTGCTAGGTGTTATACGGTCTGTCGAGTCGATTGTCGTTGGGACTGATAAGAGGCCCCCCATACATCTACGAGAGTTGATCCCGTTTGGATCCAGTAATCCATCGTCGGAGAATATCGCATCTCATCTTTTCTCGTCTTATCATCTCCCGCCTGAACATCTTCCTCCTCGCGCACCAACATGTCAATACAACCGTCCACCTACGCCGAGGCACGAAACCCCCCTGTCTATGGCACGGATGAGATCGCCGAGGGCTCCTCGACGGGGAAGAAAAGCGATCCGGAGTTCAACCTCGAGAAGTCAGCGACCATCGACGAGGGTTCTGAGAAATTCAACCGCCTCGGATGGAAACGCCTTACAATTTGCCTCATCGTTGAGGCTATTGCGCTAGGATCTCTCAGTATTCCCAGTGCTTTTGCGACAGTCGGTATGGTGGGTGGTGTCATTTTGACGGTCGGGATAGGCCTGATCGCCATCTATACCAGCTACGTAGTTGGTCAGGTCAAACTCCGATACCCACTTGTCAACCATTACTCCGACGCAGTGCAGCTGATCTGGGGAAAGTTCGGCTATGAGCTTACCGGCGCCATGTTTGCTCTCTTTTTGGTCCTTCTGGTAGGCTCGCATGCCTTGACAGGAACCATTGCCTTCATCAACATCGTCGGCAAGTACGATCTTTGCGCACTGGTCTGGTCCGTGGTCTCAGCCATCATCCTCCTTGTCGTTGCCCTTCCGCCAACTTTTGCGGAATTCTCCATCTTGGGATACATCGACTTCGTCAGCATCATCATTGCCATCTTGATCACTATGATCGCTACTGGTGTCCAAGCCAGCGATAAACCCGGAGGTCTTGGAGCTGTTAACTGGTCAGCTTGGCCGCCGCCAGATACGACCTTCTCCCAGGGTTTCCTCGCCGCTACCAACATCGTCTTCGCTTACTCGTTCGCCATCTGTCAGTTCTCCTTCATGTCTGAGATGCACACGCCCAAGGACTACGTCAAATCTATCTGGGCTCTTGGGTTGATCGAGATCTTCATCTACACCTTGACTGGCGCCCTTGTGTATGCGTTTGTGGGTGTTGACGTCAAGAGCCCGGCTCTCTTGTCTGCAGGTACCACCATCTCCCGTATTGCGTTTGGAGTCGCACTGCCCGTTATCTTCATCAGTGGCTCTATCAATGCCACCGTAGCTGGCCGCTACATCATGGATCGTGCGTTCCCTAACTCGCCTATCCGCTACATCAAGGGTGCTCGTGGCTGGGCTGTCTGGATTTGTCTCATCACTGTCATCACCATAATTGCCTGGATTGTGGCCGAAGCCATCCCCTTCTTCAACGCCCTGCTTGGTCTTCTGAGCGCGCTATTTATCAGCGGCTTCACCTTCTACTGGCCAGCACTCTTCTGGTTCCAGCTGATCAAGGAAGGGAAGTGGTATGAGGGATGGAAGAACATCTCACTCTCGATCCTGAACGCGCTTGTGTTCTGTGTTGGTTTGATTATCTTGGGCTGCGGCACGTATGCAAGTGTACAGGATATCCTCGACCAGTACAACAATGGAGCGGTACGAAGCCCGTTCACTTGCAGCGCGGAGGCTTACACATAGAGGATGTGCTGGTATCGTTGTGTTTTTCCATCGGGGTGTATCTAGCTGAGTGATAGCCTCTAAACAAAATGTAGATGAACTGAATATTATTATAACAACACATCAAGCTGTTTACCACACCATTTTATTTTAATGTGTCACGATACATAGCCAGCGATGTGACTGCTGCTTCTATACTGATCGGATCGGACAGCTTGGCATCGCTAGCTATCCTGCACATGAATGTTCAAGTCTGCGTTTGCAGCTGCTTTCCAACCTACCACTAGCGCGAAAGCTCTGCGTCTCAACTACTCGAGAACAATTGAACGATATCGGTAAACGATCGTCAGACGTTCGAGATCACTATCTCCCATTGAGACTTTGCAGCAGCAGCAGCAGCAGCGTCAATATGAACAATCTGCGCCCTCACTTTGCCTCCTTCACTCTGAGAAGCGACAAAGTACACCATCCCGAGCTTCCTGAAAACCCTACAGACCTGCCCAGCGCAATCCAGATGGCCAAAACAGTCACCGACTGCGCGCCCAGCGATCCCGTAGTCGCCCTCATTTTCGACTTCGTCAAGGACGAGCAGAGGCGGAATTTTGCCTTTTTGGCCCGCGACACACACCTTTACACGAATGGCGAGAGCCTGGCTATCTACCGCACAGATGCAGAGGACGTTGAAGATACGTGTAAGAGGCGATCCTTGGATGCGAGCCATGTTGAAGGTATATGGTATTCGTTCAAACTCATCTTCCACCACCTTGTCTACACGGTCCCAATTCGCTATCGGACACTGCTCATCTCGACTGCCAGCGAGAGGGCCATGCGATCCACTAAAAGACTTTCGATGTCTCTTGCCGACATCGCCCAGCTGGAGGTGATGTCAATTGAGGATAACACGGAGCTATGGATCGATCTGCGTACTTGGCTTAGGAAGACATTCGAGTGGCATGATGAGTTCGAGGCAAAATTCAGCGAATATCAGTACGAGGAACAAGTATTTTGGTGGCGTGGTAATGGGAAACACTTTCCGCTGTTGAAGCTGCCAATAGAACTGCGAGAGATGATCTACCTCGCCGCTATTGGGCGTACAAGTAAGTGAAACCCCATGACAAGATGGTGGTGATTGTTGCCCCGCAAGATAAACTTTACTAACTCTGTACGCAGTCATACCGACGAGCGAGAAAATGCGATCAGGCCGCAAGGCCATCACTTTCGGCGGAGGTTACTCCTACGGCAAGAAGAGCAGACCTGGACTTACGAGGGACCCGAACATTGAACGCCCCAATCTCAATTTTGTCCGTATTTCCCGTCAAGTCAACCAGGAGATCAATGATGTCGTTTGGACGCAGGCCTACAAACGTTTCCGAGCGACGACATGTGTGGATCTTTCGGCACATATTTTCCTCTCGTACAAAATCTTAGCCCCACCCCAGGCGTTGAACCGTATCCAACTCGAGTTCTCGGCGGCTTGTTACTTCAAGTTTATCGGCTATAGAATGAGGCCAGGGCCTGTGGCATTTGTGCCTTCGGATGGATTCCATGTCCGTACTCTCCGCGGTATGCCGTCTCTGCAGCATCTAGACTTTCGTTTCATGAGCTCAAAGCACCCGGATGCCATTTGTCCTTGGAGTTACCAGAACATCAATCGAACAGGAGATAAGCCCGAGATTGTCCACTCCTGTCAGAAGACTTGGATTGACTGGTTCTTCACTCTCGCATTCGACCAGCTGCCGCCAAAACTACGCGTTACCATGAGTGGCTGCGTGAAGGCATCCACGCGCGCCAAGTGGGAGCCGCGATTCATGTTTTTGGACAACACGCCGACGAAGATGAACAACAATCAGACGGCATTAGTACATCGCGTTGTTCGTCACAAGAAACGTGAGCTGGTAAAGCATGATTATAAGCCTCTTGAGTGTCACTGCTCGATACCATGCTTTAAAGGCGAGAATTTCCTTGCAGAGTTTACAAGAGAAGATCGAGCGGGAATTGCTGGGCTGAGTGAGGATATTGAGGATGGATATTGGAGCTTCGCAGATTGAGAGGGACCTTTATGGAGTAACTAGATGGAGTATCGTTTTCGCGAAACTCTAGCGACAGGGATTGGGTTTATCCACCAGCACGTGATAAACTGCTCTCTGAGTGGCCCGTTATCTGTTTTACGGAAGTTTACGAAGTTATGGCGAAGGGGGATCCAATGTTGGTTGGGTGCTAGGATACCATGCTATCTGGCTACAAGCCTGGAATGAATGTGTCGGTCATTCGTCTCTGGCCACTTCATCCAGTGACGTCATTGATGGGGTTCTTCGCAAGAGGCTGTTATTCCGATTTGAAATTGCGAAAATCTTATATGATTAACATAGATATCTAGCGTAAGGGCAGGGAGAGTGTACGCTCACCCAGTCACGGACATAGTTTCACTCGGAATGAGGCTCAAGTCACGTGAATTGAGCGGGCGCTCGGCGCTTGGTCCGCCGACCAACAACCACCACGTTCAGATATCAACTGATGATTTCAAACAAAACAACGCCCCGACTGCGGTCACGTTGACGCGAGCTCCGCCGCGCGCACCTCCGGCAAATTTAATGTATATTCGCATGGACGACCGGTCAGCGTGCCAGCCGGCATGCTGCGAACCGACCCAATGAACGCCTTGAGACGCAATTGTCGCCACTCTCTGGATTCACCTCCCTCATACTCAACGGCCAGCCAGAGCGCCCGAACGCGAGAACGCCTGCTCCGCTGCTGGCGACGCTTTCGCCGAGAGAAGCGCCGGTCCGAACGGGTAGGAAGACGTCGTTTTCCTGGCTGCCACAGGGTCGGGCAATTGGCCATGGTTCCGTCAGCTTGCATGCACTCTACTCCACTTTCTTCACGCCTCACAGCACGGCGCGGCACGGAACGCTTGGTTGGGAGCACGAGTCTGCGACAGGAAGAGGTTCGCTTTTCCTCCGAAGCTTGTTTGCCCTGAAGCTGCTGCTGTTCTGTCCGTTCAGGCGTCTATCTATCTCGTGCCCACTCACCCCGCCGCCACCGTGTATAGTAAGCAAGGGTGCGTGTCCCGTTTGGACTCTGATTTGAGTTCGGCTCGAAGATAGGCTTTCTCAATGCGTATCTGAGATGTCTTGCACCTTTCTTGCCGCCATATGGAAACGCAGCTTCGATGCTGTGGCATCAGATGGTCAAGCCTTTGGGGGGGGGGGGCTGTCCTCTTACAAACCATGATGGCTGCGGATGCAGCCAAGGTCTTGTCCGCTCTCACCTACCACTTCCTGCTGCGGACAACACCTATTGGCTCTATACATGTATGTGAATTAGGATATGCGGCGGTGGAGCACGTACCGCGCATATACCACCTGGGCGTTGTGCTGATGACACCCCTCGACCCGGCATTCATTATTTACCCAGTCCCATTCCCTTTTTCGTTTGCCACCCACCACCGTTCCCTCTCTTCGTTCAAAGTCTCCCCGCACTCGAACTATCCATTTGATACTGCTCGAAGATTATAACTACAGTCTCTAGCATTGCATCTTACTTCTGGTTTTACATACTCACTCTCTACACTTTCGCCGTCGTTCTGGACTTTATTGGCTGGTCGAGTATATGTGCACCGACGATCGACACTTGTCTGCTCGCACTGAAAGTTGGCTGGCACATCCGATATGGCACAGGGTATGCTGCTACTCTGCATGACTCAAGACAAGATTGATTTAGTCTCGTGTAGCCCCCGTCGAAAGCTTCTTGAGCGACCACACCGAGCCATCTGTCACCGCCCTCACCCGCAATGATGATTCCATGACGATTGCCTTGCGCAGCGAGGGCTCTGTGGACCTCGACGACATTATCCGTCTCAACCGCGCCGCTTCACCTGCGCACGATGCCCCCACCACTGTGGGGACCCTCACCACGACATTGTTCAGTTCACACAAGGAATCTCGTGGCACTAAGCCAACGTCAGCGGGCACCAGTTACCCGATCGGAAGTAAAGGCAAGGAGGCTATAGCGACATACGCATCCTCGCTCTCGGCTACACATGGATCAGCGTCTGAAGCGGAGGCAGAGAAAGACCTTGCCTTCATCGGTATCGGTGATTGGACTGCCGCGGATGGCTCCGATGCCGTCCGCCCGCCACTCAAAGGTCTCGGGACCCGCAAACGAACATGTCGCCCAAAATACAAGAAACCCGTCGTCATCATCCAGAAGGACCTGCCACACGATGGCATTTATCCAGCATCTTCGGAGGATGAAGGAGTCAACGTCGTTGAGAACGTCCCTCGTCGCTATAGCAAAGAGATGAAATATCTCCGCCGCCGAACTCCCACGATGACACACGATCGCGTCACGTTGGCGGAAGAAGGACGTGCTCCGCCGACTAGCGAAATCAGTAGACCTGGTCGTCAACCTCTGTCTCGCACCCGCCTCTACACGCTTCTCACCATCATCGCTATTGCTGCACTCACATTTGCGTTGGCTGTCTTCGCTGCCCATTACACGGGCAGAGCTCGCATCACTTGCACCAAAGGCATCATCTTCTCGGCTACGGTACTCATGTCCATCTACACAGTTGTCGGCATGCTGGTAGCAAGACGGGTTTTGCAGGAGGCATTACTTGCAGGTTTGCTTGAAGTCATCGTTGGGTTTGAGATTATTCGAGAGTTGATATAACAGTTTTGGAGGTGAAGCCCCCCATTCTGTTTCTTGATACCTCTGGCCCTTTATCCATTTACGCACAGCCATGTACCCAAGTAGCGTGCCTTTTCTTTCTAGATGTTCATCTTCTGGCCGCCTAATTATCAGCATACTTGATTATCGCAAAAATATCGACTTCATCATTGGATACTAGGTAGATATATGAGACCAATGCACGCACGCATTGCAACTGTCTTCCCAATAAAATAAAAATCTATAGATACCGATAATCACCAAGCCTTTGCGCAGACAGAATAGTCTTCACCATTTCCCTCGGACCAATTTGCTGCCGTTTCACTGTTTCCAGTACCCCAAGCATGCCTCCTCCCCGACGACGGCAGTGCATTTTCCACTCCCAGCGCTAGGTCATGTAGAGAGCGCCGCAGCTGGTCCTCGCGCGGTCATGCATGCCGGACTGGGATCCCTTGCGCAAAAGTGATGACTTGATTCGTTCGGAACAATCTACAGTAGATATGCCATGTAAGGCTGAGTAGCTTGCTTGCTTTCTTGCTTTCTTCGGACTGTGGAGTTCTGGCTATCGAACTGATTGCGAGGACGTTTGCTGGGGGGTTGTCCGAGGTTGTTTGGGGGAGTGAGTATGTATGCATGCATGCATGTATGTATGTATGTATGTATGTATGTATGTATGTATGTATGTGGTTGGTGGCCTTGTTTTGGAATTTTGCGGGTTGTGTTTCGATGTACTCGTTAGGTAAGCACGTAAGTTATGGCTTGTTTGGTGATTTGGTGATTTGACTGGTTGGTTGGTTGGTTGATTGGTTGGTTGATTGGCACGAGGGGTAGGTAGGGTAGGGTAGGGTAGGGTAGGTAGCACGGTAGGTGGGAGTGGTGGGGTAGTCAAGGCATTGATTGGTTTTCGCGACGCTTGACTTGGGATGAAGTATCTGTGTCTATGTATCGATAGTTAGATATACAAAGTTCATCGTATTGCTTCATCGTTTGTTTAGCTAGTACCTGGCTACACTACATCGTTACTGTATCGTATGCCAGCCACAGGCTGCGTGGGGGGGGTGGGGGAGATACAGTGTGGCTGTGCCCTTTGTTTCTGCGGAGCTGTGGGGGAGGGGGGGGAGGAGTGTCTGGTTGGGGGGTTGGGGAATGTGTGAGTGGGTGGGCTGTTTGGGTGGTGAGTAAATGCCCAAGTACTTTTTATGCAAGTTTTGTACAATGTAGATGTGGGAGGTTCAAGGTGGGGCGGGGTAGTGTAGGGTACGGTAGGGTGGGGTTTGGGTCGATCTCGTTGCTCGTTGGTTGGTACGGAGTATTGTACGTAGATGGATGGATGGATGGATACTTGAAGGAGAGATACTAGGTAGTTGCATGCATGGGCACTTAGGATTACTTTGTAGACCACACCACACCACACCACACCACACCAGACCATCCACACCATCCATCCATCCATGCACCACAATCCACAAGTCAGGCACCCAACATCAAAAGTCGTTTCAAAAATCTCACACATACACGCACAGACCCTGCCCCCTCCCCATGATGAAAATTTTCTCTACCGCATGAGGAGGGCTTTCGTGGCAGGTCGACGCGGATCACATCAGGCTGCGCGTGCACGGCAGAGGTGGTCAGGAACATCCGTTCTGGGACGGGGGTGCGCGAGATGTATGCGAGTGGGTTGGGCTGGTGGATACCCGTGCGCTCAGGACATGCGTGCATGTGCAGCATGTATGTCTGTCTGTAGTTGTGTGTATCAGTATGTATGGGGTGGATGCTGTCATGTAGGTAGTCTAGCCGGAAATGGCCAATGACCGGGGGGGTTGGAATGGGATGCGTCGAGGTGCCTGTTTTTTTGTATGCATGTATGTACTGCATGTGTGTATGTAGCGCTGTTTATAGTGCGGTATGTATGGTAGCCCCACGTCCAACGATGCTTGCTTCGTACATAGGGATACGGGGGTTGGTGGTGGTGGTGGTGGTGGTGGTGGTGCATGCATGGACATGGGTGGGTGGTGGATGGCCAGCGAGGGGACCATCGTGCTGCATCATCCTCCTACAGAGAGAACTCCGTACTTAGCAGTGGTTTGCAGGGCAGGAGGAGTCAATCGGGGCTGCAAGTTTCGTCGACTGCAATCTGGTCTTGTCTGCTAGACGGCGAGTGGCTGTGACGAAGCTGTTGGAGCCTCAGATCAGACACAGCCCTTGTAAGTACATCTAACTAGTCACCTAGTCTACGTGTCAAATCACCAAGAGTCTGCCCGCCGGCACTGCGCAACCGACCAGCATTGGCGCCAGTACGCGGAGTCTTAGCGGGGCAAGGGACCGCAAGGCTGTTTCTATGTACTGTAGTTGGTACTCCGTAGTTGTAGTAAGTTCCAATGGCTTGGTGCATGGCGTGTTCTGTGGGTATCTTGCTGCCAGGCCTTCGACATTGATGACATGGGTGTCGTTACATAGCACGGCGAAGGATCGATTACCTAGCGTTTCTCACCTGCGTCGAGTTGGTACTGGGTCAGCCGTGACCTCGACCCTGTTACGGAATAGATTCCATGTTTGATCCATTTGCAGTCTTCGTTCCTCTGCACAACCACGATCCGCCAAGACGGTCGGTGGAAGCTTGGAAGCATCTCCATTCACTGTGGAAGTGGACGCGACTGTATGCATCCGCCTTGACTCATTGCTGATGGAAGCTGTCATGGATTGACATGTGCCCTGTCTTTCTTTATGTATGCAGGTCGACGGTGCGACGTGTGAGCAGCAGGACAGCCACATCACCGCCCGCTGACCTTTCAGGATGGATATGAAGGCCCAGCGTCGCGACAAGTTGTATACCTACGGAGGCACGATCTGCAGGTTATGATGCTGACATGGCGCGACATGAACACTTCGTGTGCAATGTTCCAACTAGCGCTTACCATTGTCTATCCCCACCGTCTTCGCACGATACGACTGAACTCGAAGCTATTCTGCACAATACTGAGCGTTGTGGCATGCCCCCAGACACCTGCAAAGCGCCATCGTGATACCGATGTCTATAGTACGGGATACGGTGTAGGAGAATGCGCAAGTAGATGCACTTGGGTCTTGGCCCCTGGTGCGTGGCAGCAGACCGGTGAAGCTTGAAATTGGACCTACACGTACTTGGCCACTCGGTGAGCTCACCTCATTTCGCTAATCAGCGTTTCTGGGTTGATCGGCGCTTAACGGTGGTGTGGTACTGGCAGTCGGTGACGCAACGGAGCTTGCCCTGACCTCAAGGCGTGTGCAGATTGATGGTAGACCATGCAGTGTTTGCAAAGGTGGTGCGAGCATGCAGAGCCATGAACGTGAGGAGGCTCAAGCATACCATGCTCGGATCGACGAGCCATACCCAAAGTATTAAAGCCGCGTAGGTATGTACAGACAGATGTCGTGTCGTCGTCCGGGCACCACCATACCGACCACCTTACCACCGTGCCACCCTACCTACATACCCTGTTCCTCACCGCGCACCTTTTTCATCCCGCTGCACCCAAGACTGCCCCGTCCTGAGGGACACCCACAGTGCATACTTATATCCTTCACGACGCCGCCGCTATCTCGCCTCGTCGCGAACACGCCGTTGCCATCGCCTCTCGAAGACTTCTGGGATAAGTACGCCTACCATCGCTCCTCCATCAGGCCCTTTTTACTCCATACCGTACGGTGTACATAGGGAAAACATGACTCGCATCGGTTCGTATCCGCCTCATCCCTGCTGTTTCCCCGCGTTTTGCCCCTGTCACTCCATGTACCTATCCCTCGTCGTCTTTGAAGGTTCCCTCAGGTTTCTTCGTCCGACTAATTAATAGTTAATTCAACCAGTGCCGAACCATCCTCCTATTTTTCCCAAGCTCTTCTCTCGCTCATCGCTTCGCCATCTCGGGATCCCAGACGACACAGATGTCCTCGCCATATATCTGTTGTGGGTGAGACAGTATCATTACGACCCACCAGTTGACCTGGGGAGCTCCCCGTCCGACATCGCCTCGTCCGTGCTTTCGGTCTTGGGTGCCGCGGACGAGGAGCCCGAACCCTTGTCGCCTGTACTTCCACCTGCGCGAACGAACTTTGAGCGGAGAGACGCTTCGTTTGATCTAAGGGGCATAGGGGCGCAATTCGAGTAGCCAGTGATGTTGATGCTGACGATGGACGAGAGCGACGACGACGACGATGACGAATACCGAAGCGGAAATTATGGTTGTGCAGGGGTTGGTAGGCGAACTGGCGTTCGAGGTGTTGCAGGGACCACCACGACCTTTGTTTGGTTAGGCGTGGAAATTGCTCTTATAATCTATACCCTTTATTGGAGACAGATGTATGTGTAGTAGGATGTGCTTTTCAAGCATATTACATTATAAAAATTACTCACTCGATGCTTTACAGCTCGTGGTTGTTCGAGTTCATCGATTTCTGTTTCGCCGCCTCGTGCTCCAAACACCAACCTGGTTGTACTGGGAACCTTTATTACACCTGGTTGAACTTGGACTCCGCTATTCCTGTTGTCTCTGATCATCGCAGCTTCGACCGAGCTGAATAGTAACACCAGATATACCGTTAGTACCTTAGGTGGTTAGTATATATAGCCGTGACACTCACTCATCATGATTGATGAAGAAGGTGGATGGATGTAGTTTAGCGCCCGGCTTGGTCAGCATGCGTTCAAGGTCATGTAACTTCGCAGCTTTTTCTCTATCCTTCCTGCCGAATCACTCTTCCAATTCACTTCAAAATATCTTTTCTCTGCAGCAAAGTCTTGTTTTCATTTGGAAGCCAATTTCCAGCACAAGTCCGATGCGGAACCTATCAAATGAGGGGGGAAACATCACCCCCGACATTCCAACCCAGCGTCATCTACTCCGTAATGCTTCGCCTAACAAGACCCCATGTATTCGTGTCAAAGGCTTACGCATCCCATATTGCTTTTCGTGTGCCCTGTTCGTCTCTGGTATCAAATGTTCTTGGTGAGATGTTAACAAGTCCCATTAACCTTATTCCTCCTGGCCAACGCATGCCGGAAGAACTCGCAAAGCCTCGCAAACGCCTCATCAGTAATCTGATAGTGAAATACCAATCGCTGAGGAATGACACCTCCAATGTTCAAATCATATTGATTCCTCCCCATGGGATAGAACCATTCCGCATCAATACCCGATCCCTCCAAGTCCAACCAAACCATATTAGTCTCGGTAGGCTCCAAAAGCTTACCGCCAAGCTCGACCCACAGCTCCGACGCCCGCCTCGCCTTGTCCTGTGCCCTCTTCATCTTTCCTCCAAAAAGTACGTCATCCACTGCCACGCGTGCAGGTCCAGCAATTACCCCCGAGGCGCGCGTTCCGCCCCCAAGCAGCTTACGACTCCATCTCGCCCGTCGCGTAAAGTCGCTACTCCCTACAACGATGCTACCCAGCGGCGCCCCGAGCCCCTTGGTGAAGCACATCTGAATGCTGTCAAAGCACGCACCAATCTCGCGGAGCGTGCACGCCCCTGCAGCCACCGCTTCCCAGAGCCGCGCCCCGTCGAGATGCATGTGGATCGGCGGGTCCTGCGCGCGCGCCCATGCTGAAATCGCTTGGATGTCGGCTAACGGTAGGATGCGACCCTCCATGGGGTTCTCTAGGGCTATGACCCTTGTCGGGCAGTCGTACATGGTGTTGCGTAGGGTGCTGAACTTTTGCACGTCCGAGAGCGTAAGGTGATGTCCGTTGGCGGGGACGACGGTGCGGATTAGGGTTCCGCAGATACCGGATGGGCCACCGCCCTCGAAGTGGATGATGTGTCCGCGATAGTCGACGAGGATCGAGTGCGGCGGATTGCCTAGTGCAGTGCGTAGAGAGACTTGGTTGCCCATTGTGCCGGTGGGGACTAGCAGGGCGCTTTCGTGCCCTAGGAGGTTGGCGATGTAGTCTTGGAGGGCGTTGGTTGCGGCATCTTCGTCGTTGTCGCCGTCGCCAAGGGTGGTGTTGACAATGGCTTGGAGCATGGGGAGCGTGGGCTTGGTGTAGAAATCCGAGATGAAGTTGTTGGAGCTCTCGCGACTGTGGGTCCATGCTGTGTTGGAGACATCTAGAATTTCGGCTGGTTTTTCCTTCTCGTGAGTTTGGCTTTGGAGCTTGGCTTTGATGCTTCCAATAGTGTCGATTGGGGTTGCATTGGCGAGGAATTGGGGGTTCTCCAGGTCTGCCCTTGAATCGAACGACACCTCCACCGGAGAGCTGCCATTTGTGAGTCCAGGAGCCATAATGGGGTGTGTATGATGAAAATTGGGATGTAGACTCTATGGTATGACTCTGGAGCACGGGTTGGTTACAAAATTCGTGAGATTATATCAGTCTGATATGGCTAATCGACCTTCTCCAACATTTGAACATCAAGCTAACGGAGCATAGAAACTCGGAATTTTTTTTTGGTTTCCGAAAGGCCCAGACTTTTTGAATTCGGATGTCGGAATTTGGATTTTCCTTTATGGATGTCAGCTTCCGACAGCCCACGCGTCGTCGGCTGCAGTCGTCTGACGACTATGCGGACCGAGTTCTATGCAAAGCGTACCATTAAAAGAAGGTGTAAACTACTGTTGAGGTATAGGCGCCCTAGAGCCTAGCCAAGGCCTTCTGGCACAGGGAAGCGATTGGCAACGAAAGAGGGTTTCACCTGGGGGTTATGTTGAAGCTGATTTGCTAGTTTCACAATCATCAATGTATTGCTCTTCTTGCCATTCTGTCAGATGGTGGGACTTGTTAATACATGCTGGAGATCGTACCGAATGAAGCAGTGCCACCCTTAGGTGTCCAAGGCCTAATATTACCTGCGATGGCGAGGAGCTTGCTAGGCCGCCAGACAATTAGGAATGTACTTGTTTCACCGGAACTACGCAGTGGCGATCCTTCGGAAACAGCATTGTCATTACCCATCACAATGGAGTATCGGTAGACCAATTTGTGCTGGGCTTAGCATCATTCGGAATTTGGTGTTGCGTTGGTGAGATTTTGAAGGAACGCTGCTGGGTGTACAGTCTTCCGAAAGGAAGGTCAGCTCCAATATTCGGATGTCGGTGATGAATAATCGTCTCCTTTTGTATATTGTGGTAGTTGTGAGAGGCAAGGTACCAATGATTAAGACGGCTTCACCTTCACGTTGCGCATGCCAGTGTTCAAGCGAGGTCTCAAGCGTTGAGCCGTGCTGTTGAAGCATTCACGATGTGAGAAACGTCCCACTCCTAGCAGTATTTAATCCGACCGAAATGGTTACTGATTGTGTGAGTTGTAGCGTGGAGCTCATTGATACGCAAAAATGAGCACGACTGTCCCCCCTACGATCCCACAGGCTGTGACGGGCCACTTCAATGCTACAGACGACAGCACAACGTTGGGACACTGTCTACACGAACTTATACAACATGTCTCGGCGACACATACAGACAAGGTTGCAGTTATCTGCGCTGACCAGGAGCTGACCTATGGAGAACTCAACATCCTTGCGAATCGATATGCCCGCGTACTCGCACAACGAAATATCAAGAATGGAGACCTTGTTGCCATTGTACTTGACCGGTCTGTCAAGCTCGTCGCCTTGCTACTAGCCGTATTGAAACTCGGAGCGGCATATGTTCCCATTGATCCCTCGTTTCCTCAGGACCGAATCCACCATATGTTGGAGGATGCGGAGCCGAAAATTATCGTTGTGCAGGGGTCGACGCAGAAGGCTATGTCGTTTTGGGATGGTGATTCTCTGAACATTGAGGATGTTGGACATGGCTTTGAGGGTTCTCCTGCTGATTCATGCAATCTCGACGTCGAGGTTGCGCCGGGAGATCTTGCGTATGTCATATATACATCCGGGTCGACGGGATTGCCGAAGGGGGTAGAGATTAGCCACGGAGCACTTTGCAATCTACTGTTGGGAATGAAGCGCGAGCCAGGATGCGATGAAACCGATCTACTACTCGCCGTTACTACAATTTCTTTCGACATCGCCGCGCTGGAATTGTTCCTTCCACTGATATCTGGGGCAACGACGGTTGTGGCCCAAGTGGAAGAAACAAGAGATCCGCGCGCGTTGCTGCATCTACTACAACGCTACGGCGTTACTATCATGCAAGCTACACCGGCCACATGGCAAATGCTACTGGAAGTGGGTTGGGAGAACGAAGTTCACCTATCCAAGATCATATGCGGCGGCGAGGCATTAGCTCGGCGGCTCGCTGAGCGATTACTCCCTTGTGCAGACTCGGTATGGAATGTTTACGGACCGACGGAAGCGACTGTATGGGCGACGGTGTGGAGAGTTCAGCCAGATCAAGCTATTGTGATAGGCCGGCCTATAACCAACTATCGGATGTATGTGCTCGCCGAGGATCTATCGCCCGTGCCTATCGGGACAGAGGGCGAATTATATATAGGCGGCGCCGGCCTGGCTAGAGGATATCACAAGAAGCCTGATGTTACGCAGTCACGCTTCGTAGACAATCCGTTCCATGAGGGGCTGATGTATCGGACAGGTGATCTCGCACGTTTCGATACGTCGGAAAGCCTCCGTGTACTGGGCCGTACAGACGGCCAGGTCAAGATCCGAGGGTTTAGAATCGAAGTTGGTGATATCGAAGCTGCTATTACCGACCATGAAGACATCGCCGAGGCTGTAGTAGTCGTTCGAGAAGACAGGCTCGTCGCTTTCTGTGTGCGGAAGCAAAGTGCGCTGGGAATCCATCAAGAGACGAGTTTACCGAATATCGACAGTGTTTTACGCCCATTGCTGAAGTCACGGTTACCCGCCTATATGATGCCCGCTTTCTTTGTTGAACTCGAAGAGTTCCCAATGACGCCTAACCGGAAGATCGACCGCAAAGCATTGCCAAACCCAACACAAGTCATAGAACCTACAGCTGTAAAACCAGAGCCAGAGCCAGAAACGGTGTTGGAAAGCAGCATTCAGCTTATTTGGTCCAAAGTCCTAGGCCATAATGTCATTGGCATGGAGGATAATTTCTTCGAGATTGGTGGCGACTCGATACGAGTTATCAGAGTGCAGACGGAGTTGGAGCAGCTTCTTGGTCGGACCTTGTCACCAGCTATCTTGTTTGAGCATTATACCATCAAAGCGCTTACCAAATTCCTTAATGGTATTCATGCTGTGAGTCAAGACTCTAGCCTTCCCAGGCGGCATATATCGGATCAGGAAGACATTGCTATAGTATCTATGGCATGTCGATTACCCGGCGGCGTTAGCAATCCTGATGAATATTGGGACTTACTCGAACGCGGCGCCGACGTCATTACGAACGTTCCGAAGGATCGATGGGATATGGAAGCCATATATAATTCAGATGCAAGTGTGAAAGGCACATCTTACTGTCGAAGAGGTGGATTTCTCGATTCTGTGGACGAGTTTGATGCCTCTTTTTTCGGAATATCGCCACGTGAGGCGCGATCTATGGATCCGTCGCAACGTATCGGGCTCGAGACATGCTGGGAGGGACTGGAGCGAGCAGGGTACACAACTAAACAGCTCCTCGGAAGTAATACGGGCATCTACATGGGCGTCTGCACTATCTCGGCGCACTCGTCGTATACACCAAGCTTGGAAGAACTCGACGGATATACGATTACGGGATCTGCTGGTAGCACCCTTTCTGGTCGCGTTTCGTATGCATTGGGTCTTGAAGGTCCGAGTATGACAATCGATACTGCATGCTCGTCGTCGCTGGTCACCACTCACCTGGCGTGCAACGCTTTACGCCAAGGAGAATGTGACTTGGCCGTTTCCGGAGGCATTAGTTTGCTGCTCAGTCCAGGTATACATGTTGAGTTCAGTCGGCTCAACGGAATGTCTGTGGATGGCAGATGTCGTGCGTTTGCAGCGGACAATACTGGTACTGGCTGGGCTGAAGGGTGCACAGTGGTTGTGCTGAAACGATTGAGCGATGCGATTCGTGATGACGACCGAATTCACGCAGTTATACGTGGAACAGCTGTCAATCATGGGGGTCGAAGCGCTGCAGGATTGACTGTACCAAGTGGACAGGCACAACAACGACTGATTCAAACTGCGCTTGCAGCGTCACATCTCACACCAAGCGAAATTGACTATGTGGAAGCCCACGGTACGGGAACGAAGCTAGGTGACCCTATTGAGGGCGTGGCTCTAGCAGGTGTGTTTGCCGGAAGTCGTCTGGATGACGCAAGCCCGCTCTGGGTTGGTTCTGCAAAATCCAACCTTGGACATACACAAGCAGCAGCTGGCCTTGCTGGAGTGATCAAAGTCGCCTTAGCCATGGAGAAGAACAAATTGCCTCGGACTCTGCACGTCAAGGAGCCAACTCCCGCTGTAGATTGGAAAGGTGCTCGGATGGCGCTTGTGCAGGAAGTACAACCTTGGTGTGCTGGAGAGAATCGACTCCGGCGAGCAGGCATATCTGCATTCGGCATATCGGGAACCAACAGCCATGTCATCTTGGAAGAGCCTCCTACACGAATTTTGCCAGGTGAAATAAACAATAGCGAAGCTAACGCATCTCCTTTATATCGGGATGTTGCGCTACCTTTCCTCATATCAGGCCGCAATGATTCTGTCCTAAAGCAGCAAGCAGAGAATCTCAGGAAATATGTCCAAGGTATGGGAAGTTGCATTCGTCTCAGTGACGTTGCATCCTCTCTTGCTACGACCCGGACCATGTTTGGGAGACGCCATGTCGTATGGGCCAAGAGTGAGGAGGCACTGATCGAGAAATTGCACTCTTTATCGCAAGTGTTGCCTGCCAACACTCTGAGTACTTCGAAGCCGCGCCTAGCAATGCTTTTCACCGGTCAGGGTAGCCAAACCTGCGGCATGGGAAAAGGCCTTTACGAAACATACCCCGTCTTCCGCGCTGCGCTCGATGAGATAACTGCGAACTTCTCCGATATGAAGATGCCATTGATCGATGTCATGCACTCTGCGCCTGGCAGTGATGCTGATGCTTTGTTGCAACGTACCGAATATGCGCAGTCAGCTTTGTTCTCTCTCGAAGTGGCTCTTTGGCGTCTATGGGATAGCTGGGGCGTACATCCAGATGTAATTATGGGCCACAGTGTGGGTGAGCTGACGGCAGCACACATTGCTGGCGTGCTGAGTCTCTCAGACGCGTGCCGATTAGTCGCAGCGCGTGGCCGGCTTATGCAGAATGTGCCCATTCACGGTAAAATGGCATCGTTGGAAGCCAGTGCAGAAGAAGTACGAAACGCAATCGAGTCACTCGGTATAACAGGTCAAGCCGACATCGCGGCGCGAAACACCCCAACACAAACTGTAGCATCTGGAGACAATGATGCTATCGTCAGGCTGGTTGATCATTTCAAAGACCATGGTCGAGAGACGAAGATGCTTAATGTATCGCATGCCTTCCACTCGCATCACATGGATAGTATCCTGTCTCCTTTCCGAGAAGTGGCTCAAGGAATGACGTTTAACAAGCCACGACTGCCCATAGTCAGCACACTGACAGGGAAGCTTTCCGAGCCAGGCCAGCTGGAAACACCAGAGTATTGGATCCAGCAAGCACGCCAGGCAGTTTACTTCTCTGATGGTATTCAAACGCTACATAGTCAGGGAGTTTCGGTTTTCCTCGAACTTGGACCCCGCCCTGTGTTGTCTGGCATGGGAGCAATATGCCTTCAAAATCAATCCTCTGTCTCCTGGGTACCATCTCTCATTCCGGGCAAAGATGACGCATCGTCAATACAAAGCAGTCTGGCTGATTTACATGCGCGTCATATATCTGTTGATTGGAATGGTTATTTGGAACCCTTTGGACAATTCCAGAGGGTAGAATTGCCAACGTACGCCTTCCAGAGGGAATTATACCCGCCTTTACGCAAGAGGAACTTTGGTCAGGGGTCCTACCAACAAGAAGATCACCACGATAAAGTGGACACCCTCAACAGCCATAGTTCCAGTACAGAGGCTTCGGAGCTCGAAATGGTTTGGCAGCAGCACAATATTGGTAGCAACATAAGCTCCCCATTGACCGGCACATGGGGAGTTCTTCGTGGAGTGAAGAATTCAACGTTTACAAGCCAGATAATGGAGACCCTTCTGCAGGCTGGTGTTCGAGCTCGATGGGTTGAGCATTTCGAACTCGTTGATGGGTGTCAGGATTTGGATGGTCTCTTGTGCCTTTGGGAGACCGAAAAAGAGGCCGACCCAGCACATGAAACAACAATCGAAGCCTTTAAGCAGCTACAATTAGCCGCCAGCCTACAGCCTACATTCCCTCTAATATGGATAACTCGTAACGCAATTGGTACAGGTTCTGCCGATGACCAACTGGGGGGAGTGCAATTGGCTCCTCTGTGGGGTCTCATGCGAACAGCCCGGAACGAGCATCCTGAGCTCAACCTTCGATTAATCGACCTGGACATGAATCTTGATACACCCAATCCCAGCCTCATCGAAGCTTTGTCACTAAGCAACGAGCCGGAATGCGCGATCCGCCAAGGACTAGCTCTAGTACCTCGTTTAAATTACGCATCGGCATTAAAGACAAAATCTTTCGAGAGAGAAAATTTGCTCCGTTCAGATGGAGCAGTTGTAATCACTGGAGGTCTTGGAGATTTAGGGCGGCGCGTTGCTATGTGGCTTGCCACTACACACCAAGTAAACGAGCTGATTCTGATTTCTCGCCAGGGAATGGAGACACCAGGTGCGGACACATTCGTGGAGGAGCTTTCCAGGCTAGGACCCAAGGTCAGCGTGGTTGCTTGCGACATTTCTGTCTTCGAAAGCCTAAAAGAGGTCATGTCCATGTTTTTAGAAGCTCGACCTCTTCGAGGAGTTGTTCACACAGCTGGCTTGTTAGATGATGGGGCTCTCCAAGATTTGACATCGGAACGATTCTCTCGGGTTCTTGCGCCTAAGATAAACGGTGCATGGAATCTACACCAGCTCACGCAAGGAATGGACCTGGATTTGTTCATTCTGTTCTCGTCTATCTCAGGTATCATTGGAACACCGGGTCAGGCAAATTATGCAGCTGCCAATACGTTTCTCGATGCACTTGCGTATATGCGTAGAGCTGAAGGTCTACCGGCCTCGTCTATCGCTTATGGTCCCTGGGGGGGTGGAGGAATGGCGGGAAGGTTGAGTGGGGCAAACCTCGCACGCTGGACGCGAATGGGGTTCGACTTGCTTCAGCCGGACCAGGGCTTAGAGCTTAACGAGAACGCTGTGCGTAGCGGTCGGGCACTTACGGCGGTGGCAGTTTTGGAACCGACTCGACTACACACTTTCCTCTCCGATAAAGATGAAGGAGTATCAACCCTTTGCAGCTTGTTCATAGACCAGAGCAGCTACGAAGAGCAACGCAACGAGCCAGATCTCAATGAGGAGGATCTTCGGGATATGCTAAGGCATTCTGCAGTCTGGAAGCATTCTGAAATAGTGCTAAGTATGGTACGACTGACAGTGGCCAAAACACTGGGTTTTGTGAGATCGGACGATGTGGATGCAGAACAACCATTGCAAGACCTTGGCATAGACTCTCTGACCGCAGTCCTGGTCCGGAACCAGCTAGCGAAGTTGACAGGTCTGAAGTTGACTGCAAGACTGACGTTTCAGTACCCGAACCTCAAAGAGCTCAGTCAATTTCTTGTGGCGAGTCTGCAAGAAGACATGGCAGCTTCGGAAGACCTGAACGGTAGCGACGCCTCAACGCCTCCAACATCTGTTGAATCTGAATCTCCGCGAGCAGCAATCGATGTAGCCGCGATCAAGAAGGGATACCTGGATACTGCCATCAGTTTTAGATATACACGGGACACAAAGACTCCTGAAGCAGTTTTTGTAACGGGTGCTACGGGCTTCGTCGGCGCCTTCATTGCGGGAAAGCTACTAGAACTTGGCATTTCGGTATATTGTTTGGTACGTGCCGAGTCTGATAAAAAGGCTAGACAACGCCTGTTGGATACCTTTACTGGATATCACCTTTGGAAGCCCGACTACGAACCGCTTCTCCACGCCATTGTTGGCAACCTGGCCCAACCATTCTTCGGTTTACCCGAAGAAGAATTTGATGACCTAGCAGACAGTGTCGATAGTATCTGTCACTCAGGCGGCCTTGTGGACTGGGTACGTCCGCTGGAAGACTACCTTGGTCCAAACATCGTGAGCGCCCATGAGGTCTTGCGTTTGGCCTCTCAAGGTCGAGAGAAGACCATCCACGTCATCTCTACCATGTCCACGTTGCCAAAGTACATGGGCTTGGAGCTCATAGAGGGAGATGGCGAGTACGGTTACGCAACCTCCAAGTACACGGCGGAACGAATGGTCGCAGCAGCACGCTGGCGGGGAGCGAAGGCTTCCGTCTACCGCCTACCATATGTCACAGCCTCAACCACCAGCGGTTGTTTCCGAAACGACCGCGGCGATTTCATGCACAATTTCATCTCCGGATGTCTTGAAATGGGGTCATTCCCATCCTTGGACGCAGACCTGACAGCCATACTGCCAGTTGATTATCTCGCCGACACTATTGTCACGATGATGACCCGCGACTTGGAACGCATCAACAAGGACTACGACTTTGCTAATTCGCGGTCAATGCGTTTCAACGATTTCTGGAGCCTGATGGGTTCCGCGAGTATTGGGCAGAACATTGTGCCTTTCATTGAGTGGCGCGAACGTGCTTTGAACCACGCGGCTGCTCATCTGGAAAGCCCAATCGCTCGCACCATAGCTTTGATAGATGGAATCAACGATGAAAAGAGTGCGGCTGCCTTCGTGACGGGGCCGATGGTTGGTAGGGAAGTTCTTGGTGGTGATGATTATCCTGCGCCTGTAGTTGACGAGCATGTGGCGCGGAATTATGTGGCACGAATTGATGCGGTTAGGGGTTCCAGTAGTTTTTGATAGATTTCTCATGCGTGTTGAGATAGTTTCTTAAAAGCATCTTTTTTCTTAATGTGCTTCGGGATAGTGGTCTAATGGTGATGCGGCATTACCATGACGTGAGTCCTACAGATATGTAGTTGGTTGGTTGAAATTCATTTTCATCTATGAGAAGCTATACGTAGCCCTACTTCGGCCTCCCTAACGTGTTTAGCTATGGGTTCACAGCGTTTCGAGTCTACCTTGAAAATCATCGTTTTCACCTGGCTCTAAGTCTTTTCCCTACGTATAGAAACACTTAGTAAGGTATATATACATAGCTTAGGTGGCTGTTGTCGACCCCTCGTGCCCTCCTTCCTTAGCCGCTTGCTACCTGTGATGTCTTCTTTTAGTCTTACTTTGTTTAATTCAGAGTAGTTTATTTCGTGATATTCACATATCCTCTCAAGTAAAAATTAAGATAGGGAAAAAAAGGTTTTTGTATTACCTTGGAGAAAGGTAGGTCCGATTTCGCTTAGGATCACGGGTTCCCCACACAAAGATAGAGATTTCGCAGCTGCTGGACTCGAATCAACTACTCCGTATTCCGCACACCAATCCACGAAAAAGGAAAAAAGAATAACTCATGCATCGGCCGGGAATCGAACCCGGGGCTAGCCGATGGCAACGGCTAATTTTACCACTAAACCACCGATGCTGTGGTGTTGTTATGAAAGTATTGCTATTAAGCAATATATAATCCCTTGACTATTTTGTAGTGCGAAGGATGTCGAAGTTGTCCTGACATTAGATTTAACACTTCGCTAAGGCGGAAGCTAAGGATACATATACAGACTAAGGCTAGTCAAGCCAGGATGTTTGTGACGTGGTGCTTTTGGTGTGTCAATCAGTGCTACAATTCAGGTGCAAAGACGCGCCAGTACTGAAGTAGACAGGGAGTGTGAACAAGGATTTTTAATCTATCTCAAATGCTCAGTAGGCTGCCACAGCCTTCGTTTCTCTAAACACAGTCGCGTTCCTTTCCTTATTGAACTCAAGAGCAGTCATATCCTTGTATGTTGTCGGATGCTCTTCGGTCACAAAGTACTTCAGAGGCCCAACGTTTACCTCGCGGCTGGCCTTGAAGAAAAAGGCGACCGAGTAACGAGGGTCCAACGTTGTCTTGTTGGACTCTTTTGATGGAGCTGGGATGTTGACTTGGTGTAGACCAGCTCTGATGTAGTCGTTTGTCAGACGCTGCAAAGTCTCGCTTGTGTTGACGACTAATTCCGAAGGCATTCCCTTCGGCTGCGCCACGACGGGCGCAAATGTGCCTGGGGCAGAACGGTCCTCCAATTCAAGACCTCCAACTGTATCTTGAAAGAGGAGAGTAATGATTCCAAAGTCGGTGTGAGGCCAAATGCGCCTGGTCTTACCTCCCCTTAGTGAATCAACACTTACCGGGGGGTAGTGAAGTACGCGAGCTTCACTATGTGCGGGAAGGCATCTTTCGACGAGAGATCCAGGCGGTATGCTCAAACCGACCTCAAGAGCCTCCATAATCTTGATGCTCACGTTGTGGCAGATGTCAAAATACTCTTCCATGGTAGTACGAAATTCGGGGAAGTCTTTGTCCGGCCAAGGATTTGGGAATTCTTCGTCGTTACGTGGCCCCCAGTCAAAGTGCTCCTGCGGTTTGCTCAGTACACGTTACCCCATAGCAAAAGAGAAGCCTGTAATACCTTCTCGTCTAACAGTTCCTCGATGACGGTCTCGCCGCTACCCTTCAAGTTATCCAAACGGCTACCTCCAACTCTCTCTGCATGCACGGTACTCCAACCCCGTTGGGGCTTTGGACCTGGTGTGTGCGCAACTGTAGCCTTGACTGTTTTTGGGAGATCGAAGAACTGCTTTGACTAACACTTCTGTCAATACGTGACATTGTAGCTCACATGCCGATGCACTTACCAATCGGAAGGCATCTTTGACAATCTCTTCCGGAATAGTGTGATTGATGAGCTTTACAAAACCTGCAGAAACGAGACCTTCGGCGAGGTCAGTGCCCAGTTGTTTTTGCTGGGCTTCTGTGCCCTTGGTGAAGAGATCAAAGTCGAGTGTTTTCACAAGCGACATGGCGGTAGACAGATGATTACGAAGATAATTGCGAATTGTCAAAATTCCAAAGGTCTGTAGAGCAATTTTGTGTGGTATTGGCGCTTCCATTTAACTCTCCGAGAGTACTGTTCTACGATTTTCCGAAACCATCCTACCTCAGATGATTATGCTTGAGCTTCCGCTACCGAGGGAGTCGCCGAAAATTCACATCCAAACATCATGGCGAATTGCCGTCTTGACCTCCCAATCTGGTCTGAAAGAACAAGCCGCCGAATGCGATAATTCGGTTCAGAATGACAAAATAGGCATTGCGGAATTCCGATATGTAAGACGTTTCGGAATCTCGGGGCTACTGTTTGTTGATATATGCCACATGATCTCTAGGGGAAGGCGTATGCTAGGCTTAGAGGGGCTATATCTATTCGCCTATTCCTTACCCAACGTGCCAAGGGACTGCTTAGGATGTTAGGCCAACAGTCGATGTGAATCAAGCCTTATAGGACATTACCATCTTATTCTACCCGTTGATCGAACAAAAGAGGACTCTGCAATTGAGAGGGGAACTACACACGCTAAACGAACACGCCAAAGGGTGCTGATCTACAAGCCTATTCTCAAAAGAAACCTGCTAGGTTGTCTTCGGTTACAAACTCACCAAGGGTCATGTATTGTATAGCTTGATCGGGCCCTCAAGTTGTGGGCCAAATTCATGTCTGATAAGCTGATAGTCCCCTATTTTGTGGTCTAGAACGCGGCTGATTTTACCCCAGTAAATTGATCTTGGTAGCGGATGTGTATCCGGCTGCCTGATATTGCGTGCTCGTTTCGAGGATCTGACACATTACGTGTCGGCAGGTGTGTCTCCTTGGGGGGAAAATTCAATTTAAAAAGATGATTGGAACCAATATTGAGGACGATCGACAGCGGACCCTTGGTCTACATGTACTTTGTACATTAGGCCGCATAAGCATGCTGACGGCACGCTAACTCCTTAGCTAACTAGCAGTCTTTGCGATCCAGCCCGCTGCTAGGCTCGGGCCGCGCTCAGTCTCCATTTTTAATCAAACACGGGCCGTTGAGTACGATATGTAGGAGCCGCCAAGTGACTCCTTCTACTAATTGAGCAATCCGTACAGGCTTGACGACAGGCTGTAACTGTTGTGACGACTCTGCACATCTACAACCTTACCACGCACAACATATCACAAATCCTCCTCCGTCTTGACCCAAACGCCACCATTGTCACCACCTTCTCTACTGTATCTGACCGGTTTTGTTACCCGAAACATTGAACCTGCCCGAAGCCAACGTGGAAACAATGCATCAGCCCGCCACATGACGGAAACGGGCGTCACGCATGAGAGGCGCACAAAACGTGAAGATGACGCGATCATCTGTGCAGCGGGGTTACGGTTCGGTGCATAAGCCGCCACCGATTTTATGGCTTGTAACAATCCACCAATCGATCTCTTTACCTGGTAATGATGTAGCCAAAGAACTGTCGAGTAGGCATAGAAGGCATCAGAGGATTCCACTATGGGCCTACCGAAGGAGCCTGCGCTGTACTCTGGATAGCTGCAGTGTGATATGTGCTTTGTTACGTATAGAATCATGTCATATTGCTTAGCCTCTACCACGGTTGATCATTTTCTCTAGGAGCTCCATGACTTGCTTGACTTCTTTGCGAAGGCCTTTAGCCTGCGTTCCTACTGTCGCATCAAACATCCCACTCTTCATCATGTGTGGGGAGTCTTGCACAAACAGTGGGTTTTCCCCTCCGCCAAGCCTACCTAGGCACGAATTCTGATGCTTCTGCAAGTTTGCTCGTGGAATGGTGGTGACTCTCATGTCCGATGGAAGATCCAGTAAAGCTTCGGCACTTGACAGCGATTCCAGAAGCATAGAAACGGCATTCTTTATCAGTTCCCCTTCGGAGCAGAGACAAACCTGATGCAGTTGATTAAGACGCAAACCTCGGTATGAGCGGAAGTCGGCAGAGATGCTTGATGATCCATGTGTAGCGAGATCTCGCGACAGTGTCTCCGTCAGGTGCTTGAAGATGACGGAGTAGATCCGATTCAGTGTCATGAAGCAAGAGAGAACAAGCAACACAGTTGGTGTTCCTAGAGTGGAGATGGCGCTTCCTTGCCGCGATGTACTGGTGGGTGAGAGAATTGTGCGAAATACATGGGAGAAGAATAGAGCATCTCCAATCGGATAATTAGAGATCCCTCCATTTGGTGACTGGGAAAGTTGCTGCTCGTAGGGATACATCTCAGCAAGAAGGTTGGTAAGATCCACTTGCGGATTTGAGCTCCCGTCTGTCAAGACATCGTCAAGACGACAACTACGATCCCCCGAGGGTATATTAACGGGCCACATACTTGGAGAAGACGAGAGCGTCTCTCTAGTTTCTGTCCGCGTTGAACTGTCGACGGTATGGGTCGAATGTGAATTGGAAGATAGGGTACGTCCCGAGATTGGTTGATCGATACCATCCATGAATATTGACTCGTTCCAGGGGTACTGTTGGAAAGCCGCCTCTTGAAAACCATCTCCCCAAGTTTCCGACATTACTTCTGTGGATAAAGACTGGCTGCTCTGAGGTCTGCATTCATCCAAGCCGAACATCTGAGAAGCATCCGGAATTGATGACGATGGAAAAGCTTGGTCAGCGTCAGACGTTTCTGCCACTGAGCTTGAGGAGGAAAGAGAACATAGAGCAAATAGACTCGTTCCCGGGAGGGATAGTTCCATATTGGGGTCTTTCCCCTCAAGAACTTTGCCAGGCGACGTTTTTGGACGTGTGGGCCGTTGTGTTCGTGATCGAGAAGTGTATACGCAGGATTCTGGGACCTTGGCTTTCACACACCGCTGGCAAGGCGCTGTTGGTTCAGGATCAAACGACGGGAGGCATCGTAGCTTCTGGCCCCTGCAGCGTTCGCATGAGGCACGAAGTCGAGTAGTACTGGACATGTTGCTGTTCGGACAAACAGTTCTATAATCTGGTTAGATTCGTTCTTTATCATCTTGAGTAATAACTCACATCCTGTATGCGGTAGTGGAGTTTCCATACTCTCAGAAATCCCTCCCGTGGGATACGAAGGTCAATGAGTAAACTGTACTGGCCCTTGCTGTTAGCCAAAACGAACTAACAAGGGGCTGAAATTCAGACTATAGCGCGGAGTCGGGTTGCAGTGCAGAGCAAGCGACGGACTGTTGAAGTGCAGGAGAACGACGCATATAATTACCAAAGAAAACAGCTATCGGATACGAATCGATGAGATGTAATGTTGTGATGAGTGAGATGCCACTGAGGTGGTAGGTGCTGAGGATGGATGCCGGTTGGACGGTTATGTGGAACACGGACTACCAAGAGTGCAAGAGTAGGGTCAACACAGCGGACCCAACCAATATCGCATCACACCGCCTAAGCGATCACACCGCCCATCTATACCCAAAGAAATGTCAAACCGGCCAAAGTCAGCTGCTCGTGTCAGCAAGTTTGCCACACCACTGTGGTTTGGCATCACAGATGACGGTACTAAAGTTTGCCTTAAAGCCTAAAAACCTAAAAACCATGACCGAGTAACACTACGTTCAAACGCATGTACTCAGTATAATAGGTGCTTTGAGCTATCTATTCTTGGAAGCTTACATGTGCAAATGAAACAATATACGGTTTTTGAGAATTGCCTTGATCCGTCATAGTCAACAACTGGGGTGGGGAGTGTTGGCATCTCGCTCGAGGTCAAGACTTAACCGAGAGGTGTAACATTCCTTCTTTGGAAGCCAAGCTGATTTTCGCAAATTCCGACAGGTCTGACGTGAGACCATGTATTGACTGAGGGGTAAGTCATGGTACCCTTTGACGGAAAGTATTTAAAAGGTATCCACCATTCTTCCAGCAAAGCGTACGCTCGCAGCCCCGAGTCTTTATCTCGTTCCTTTCGACTAGATTACCGCGACAACCAAAGTAAATATGGCTGACAAGGCTTTCGAGAGCTCAATTGAAACGTCTGTCCCTGGGTCACGTTTTCAAGAGTCGCCAACTGTGTCCGATCCGGAGAAGCACACAACCGAGAAGGTCCCAGGCAATGCGATCGAAAGCTTTGACTACTCAACTCTTCCGCCAATCGATGGAGGAAAGCATGCATGGCTGTTTCTTGTCGCCGCCTTCATTGTCGAGGTTATAATTGTTGGTGAGTTCTAACCTGAAACTTCGGGTTAGCAGATTGTTATCCTAATCAATATATACAGGTTTCAGTTTCTCGTTTGGTGTTTTTCAGGACTATTACACCACCCATGAGCCGTTTGCAGGTTCTTCAAACATCGCGGTCATTGGTGTCTTGACAACGGTAAGTGACACTGTCTAATACATTATCATCTCGGCGGTATGCTACACTGATACTGACTAGGCGCTAGGGTCTAATCTTCATGTGTACTCCAATTGTCTTCCCTATTTGCAGACGATTCCCTCATTTAGCTCGATGGATGGCAACTATTGGAATTATAGGTGCTTCCGTGTCTAACGTCGCGAGCTCCTTCTGCACTCGCATAACACCACTCATTGGAACGCAAGGCGTCTTCCTGGGAATTAGCGGAAGCCTTGCTTTCTGTCCCCTTTTCGTATATGCGGACCAGTGGTTCGTCAAGCGCAAAGGCCTAGCCTTTGGTATCATAGGAAGCGGAGCTGGTCTCGGAGGCGTATTCCTGCCCGTCATCATCAACGCACTTTTGAACGAAGTTGGGTTTGCAACCACAATGCGAATCTGGGCAGGCATTATCTTTGGCATCGGCATTCCATCGGCGTACTTCGTAAGGCCCAGGATCCCACCCTCTGTCACTCAGCGAAAGCCGTTCTGGAATCTGCGAGCCATTCGTTCGCGCTTTTTCCTTTTCAATCAAGCTGCGAATATCATCCAAGGCGCGGGTTATTATCTTCCCGGCATCTATCTACCCAACTTCACCCATGAGTTTTTTGGAGCATCGACCTGGTTATCGACTTTGTCACTAATGTTGCTCAATTTGTTCGCCATGGTGGGTCTCATCATTATGGGCTCCGTCACAGACCGTTGGAGCTCTCGAACCTGCATTTTAGTTTCCGCCGTTGGAGCAACCATCTCTGTCCTTCTCTTCTGGGGCTTGGCAGTCCACATTGCCCTCGTATACATATTCTGTATCTTCTTCGGTCTTTTCTCGGGCTCCTGGCCCGCTGTATGGCCTGCTGTCATGAGGGAAACTGCAAAGAGAGGCGAAGAGCGAGGATTTGGACACGTCGATACTTTGATGGTCTGGTCTCTACTCTGTGTTGGAAGAGGTATCGGAAACATTATTTCTGGTCCTCTAAGTGAGGCTCTTATCGATGGTATGCCATGGAAAGGGGAGGCTATCGGAGGCTATGGAAGTGGATTCGGTGCACTCATCGTCTTCTCCGGTCTAGCCTCCCTCGTGAGTGGGATGAACACCCTGTGGTACCATCTTCTATGAAGATCCAAAAGTGCTATTGTTGGTATGGAATCAAAAGTCTTGTTATCTTTAGATGAATAGATGCGTGGATGAAAAGAGTTGAGCTAGAATATGAGGATACACTAGAGCTACGTAAGAATTAGATATCTAAGATGTTTATGGAAGTGCAATGCACTCACTCGCTATGATATACACACTCTCCAACACCTTGTTCATTGAATTCAATAATTCACTTTACCTACATCTACGACTACCACTATAGATTCAGCTTTTGCTAATCATCGTCTCGAAATCTCCACCTATTACAGATACTGGGATCTTTTGACGCTGGCAATTTGAGTCGCCAGGATCCATTGTCCCAATCTGTATGCATGCATATGCAAATTACAAGCATAAAATGACTCACTCCACACCCTTGCTCCAACACAGAGCCCCTCGTGCAGAGTCAGAAGCTTAAATTTCTTTACCGATGTGTTGATGAGTACAAAGAAGCAGCAACGCCATGTGAGTTGGTATTTGCGTAAGCAAGGTCCACAAGTACACCTGGCGCTATTAGGAAGGTTCTCCTATTGACAACATCAACCCCAGTCGTCGTAATCTAGTTCAAGATCATGGAGAAAAGGTCAGCTGCCACGTCTGCTCTTAGCTCTGTGTCAGCAATATTGGAAAGAATGGTTAGCTCGGTGGGTCGAACAATTCGCCACGCTGAAGAACAGAGTTGAATAAGCGGAAAGAAGGCAGCATTGCTACGCTACTAGTAGGTGAGAAACCAAACTCACAGCAATAAGCTTACATCAGTAACTTGTGCGATCGACCATCTTGTGATGAAAACTTCGAATTCCCGTCTATTCTAACTTGAGCTAGTAGAATGATGATCTAGTAATAGCCCTTGCTATTAGGAGGGCCTAACTACGAGGAGATCATTGCTCAATTCAGCTCATAATTATACTGCAAGTAAGATCGTCGTCTTACATTGGATGCCAGTCTTGGCAAATATTGTAATACATAGGCCTATAGTAGGTAAGCAATACGTGAAAAAAATACATTTGTATATAAGTGTGAAAAACCATGTCCATCACTTACATCCACAATGTAGAATGCTAACAAATTGGCGAAAAGCTAGTTAGTTAGAAATTAGTTACCTGTCAACGACTAGCCTACATGATGGTAACTTGTCTTGTCTCGCTAGTGGTACCTACATAAAACTGCAGTAGATCGTCCTTACCTACACTACTACTAGCGTGGGCGCTGGATATGGGGCATATAGCTGGTCTCTACCTCAACACTAATACAATAATCTTTCATCACACTTTCCTGTCTATTGCACAAACGTTAGCTCTACATCTACCAAAGACGATCTAGGGAGTTTGCTCTTTACCGAACGTTTTATAACCACGGTATTCAGTAAAATTAATTGAAGTAGCTCCTGCTTATCTCGTAGTTTGACCTAAATTAGAATTTCAGGATGAATAGTATTGTGTAAAAATGTAAAGAAGTAGTCAATATTAATCAGAAGGTAAATCAAGAGAGAGGCTTGTTGAAATATGTTTTATAGAAGATATCCACAATCACTCCACTGATTGAGGTGACTTACGTCAAAGGTCTCCTTCTACAAACCCTGTCAGAGCCACTGTGTATCACTGTGAGCCCATGTGAAAAGGATAACTTGGTCATCGGAGGATTCGGTCGCCGGTCACACTTTGTATGGTGTTACCACCAAATTCTGGACCGTGCGTAGAATAGATGGCTCGCTGCCCGTCTGATCACCACGACAGCAGCTCCTCAATACGATTCTTCATACCGTGAACAACGCCTAGTTCTTACTATGTGCCATCCATAAAAGTTAGTCACTAGAGCCAGGGTGGATATGTACAATCGTTCTCTTCTTGGATTCCTTGCAGCCATACCCTAATTTTGGTCTTATCAGATTTTTCTTTAGGATTTTGAGTTCATATAACATCAGATAATCTAATCAATTCATCTACCATGTCTAGCTTTCCCGCGTTCTCCAAAGGTCCTAACACGCCTACAAATCTCCCAGGTACGCCCTACCAAAATTCTACACACTGGATCCCTGGCAACATGCACCCACATTACATACACCGTCCCCCACAGAACCCCCAACAAAACCAGCCAGCCAAGTCTCAGTTCCTTCAACACAACACATCCCATCCCAACCATACCCATGCACCAACCCACCTTCTCACCCCTACTCAGTCGACCCTTCCAACTTATCCACAACCTGCGGACCCGTCCCCTTAAACTCAACATTCCTCCTCTCCCTACTCTCCTCCGTCTCTTCCAGATGCGCATCACCCTCCCTTCCCCCCTCCCGAAACACAAAATCGCGCACCTCACAATTAGCATAAGTAGTAGAAGTCATAGGATTCACACCATGAAAATCCTCCGTAAGAAAATGCGCAATCGCACCATGAGCAACAACAACAATATGTGTTTCCGGACGACTAAAAAGCCACGTTCGCACATCAGCAGAGCGGGCAGCTAATGCGTCTCTAGTGTAGGCCCAATATCCTTCCTACAAGGGAAATAAGGTCAGTTATTCTCGCGTAAGTAGCCAGATGTAAAGAAAAGGAAATCAGATACCCAATCACTAGATATGAAGACATGAATAAATGAACTCACCTTACTATTCCATCCCTCCCCCACCAACCCCAGATCAATCTTCCCCAAATCGAATCCCAAGTCCTCCCCCCGAAACATCTCCTCATAAGCCGCAGCAAGCTCCCCAGCCTCTAACCCCGTCTCGCATGCTACAATAAGTCAGCCCGTCAAACATCGCGCCCACACCTATGCGCCCCCCCACAAAAAGAAAAAACATAATCTCACGCGAATCTCCCACTTCCTGTAAGCCCGGCAGAAGAATAAAAGGAACCTCCGGTCTTTCGAGCATAGGTCCGAAACTGTATGCTGCCGTTTGGACGGTTCGGCGGAGCGGCGAGGCGACGACTAGATTGGTGGTGGAGTGGTGGGGAAATTTCGATGAGAGTTCTGCGCATTGTTGTTTGCCGAGGGGGGTCAGTTGGGGGTCTGGAAGCGTGCTCTCGCGCTTTGGGGATGTCAGCGGGGGTTTGGAGATGGGTGGGTGGGGTGCGGGTTTACGTATAGGTTATGGTAGCCTTGGGCGTGGCGGACGAGCGAGATCTTGGGGGGCATTGTTGTGGAGTGGGCGGGTATGTGGTCGGTGTATCGTGTGGGGAAGATGGTACTTCTGGAACTGGTAGGGGTTTTGTCGGTGGGATTAATGTAGAAATTTGTTTCTAGTCCTGTTGGTTGATGCGAGGGCTAGCGCGGTCGTGGGGAGAGAGGTGGAGTTTTATATTGGGGAGGTCGTTCTGTGAGTCACTAGCATGAGCAAATAGACGGGAACGAGATAACGAGTAGCAGCTAATAAGCAAACAAGAATAAGAGAGTTCAAGACTTGGACTTTTCAATTTATTAAGGAGCAGTCTGCGCTAGACACGTTACTGGCTATAAGTGGCTATCTTCCTTAGGCAGCACTTCGAATCTGTCTTGGCGTGTACTGAGATAAAAGTGTAGAGGATAGGCACATCGGTTCGTATTTCAACTTGAGAACAAATTAACGGATTTGTGTAGTGACACACTAGCTCTACTAATGGTTTGGACTTGAGGATATGAGCCGACGCGCGGATCCACTGTATAATGTGCCGTGAGCTATTCTGCAAAGGCGGCAATAGTGGGGTAAACATCGTGCCGCTCCCCTCACCTGCGCGTTGGATCGGTGGCTGGGGTGAAAGAACCACTCGTTGAAACTCAAAAGTCTCTCGAGGAAGAAATTCGAGGTTGTTTTGTCTCCCTCGGCTAATATTCCTCCGGGCTTGACACGACGGCACTAGGGTTGTTGCATAGCTAACTTCTCTAATGGAAGCAGTGAACTGGAAGTGACAGCGGCATACGTCCATGAAGTCGTTGCCCCTTATATGGTGTTTAGATCCAGCGCCGAATGATGATCACTATTAGGCTCTGGACTCAAGAACTTGAATATAGCGGGTAAAGCCTAGCCATGCTTTTAAGGAGCCATTGCAGACAAGCAGAGCGATTGTTTGGCGTGCGTTTTTCTGAGTAATCGTCCGCGCTCTTACCGTCGATTATTTACCATTATCAATGTCACTTTCAGGTGGGGATGAAAGTGACGATCCAAACGATGACAACAGCAGAGACTCAGATTGCCTCTTCTTTTTCCGTGGCCGGGGTTCGACTCCAGATGCCATCTCCAGCAGCTCTAGCAGACTTAAGAGTCTGGTTGAAGTGGCGCCTAGTATTTCCTTGCCTTGCTCCTCTTCTATGCTGCCCTTCTTGCTTTTGCCAATGCCATAGGCACTTTGTCGAGCTTTGATACCAGATTCGACGGCCGTTCTTAGAGCATCGTTCACCAAAAGTAGGTTTTCGCTCATCATGTATAAAAATATCCGTTCCAGAATGAGCGAGATCTTGGCGTTATGGGCAAAGCTCTGCGACAATGCCCGTAGGGGAAGTAGCTGCGTCTCTAGTTCTGCCTGGGTGGGCGTTTTCTTGAAGTAGTTTGCGATTCTAGAAGACACAAAGGGCAGAAGTAGATTGCTATGCAGTGCAAGTTGCACATCCTTTGGTAGTTGTGAAGTTGAGATCATGACACTGAAAATGCTGATGGGAGTTTCCTTGACCGCAAATTGGTCGGTGAAATTATCGCAAAGATCCTCTAATGGTGTGAACTGACTGGGAAGCTCTAGAGCTACTTTTGCAAGCAAGGCGACAAAACGCTGGCGGAATCGTATGGCGTCTCTCCCGCCGAGCTTTTCTACGGCATTTGCGCTGGTGGCTACCTCGTCATCATCAGAATCCACCGACACGATGGACGCATTTCGCAAGCGGCCTCTGCGAGGAACATCAGGCATAGCTGTGTCTTCATCGTCATAGCCGTAGTCACCAAGCTGGCCGCTCTCAAAATCAAGGGTGGCGGTGGGACCTGTGTCCTCGTCGCGCGGCTTAAATGGTACTGTCTCATTCCTCCACACCTCGGGAAAGGACTGGCGTGCTGTCTTGTCTGCCATTGCGAGTATCGCTGCGAAGATGCGCCGACGGGTGCTGCGACTCTTAGGACTGTCGCTGCTGATGTACGCCCAAATCAGGCTGCCCTGTAGCACATTTTCTGCAAGAGCGTCATCTTCCTTCGCCTCTTTGCTACAGACGTCCCAGTCGGTCTCGAGAAAATCCAGCATGACACTGAGCCACAGCTTCCATCGCGCCCAGCGCGTCTTGCACGCGACTGAGCAGTTGAAAGCCCAGCCTACGATGTGCCAGAAGTCGTCTGCGCAGTACCATATGCTCCCTATGTTTGCTTCTTTCGCCTCCAGTCGCTCCATGTCCCCGCCATGGCCGGCCGCTTGGTTCTCACTGTCGTGCCTGTTGGGCGCACGCCGCCGTGTGCGCTCCTCTGGAAAGGTGAAGGCCTTGCGAATGACCGCATAAGCCGGGCCATCTATCGTATTGTGAAGGCATCGCAAATAGCGCAGAGCAGCATCTGCGCCCTTGATCGCAGTGGGCGACGGCGACTTTGTGGTGCTAGCGGGGGCCACGACAAGGGAAGACGCAAAGGCGATGTGGGTGGCGGGAGCGAGGAGGCTCACGTAGGGCTTTGCGGGAACTGAGATGGATGTGCCGGCGTGGAGGAGCGAATAGAGCAAACTGTAACCTTTTTCGTACTCATTGGCTTCGAGGTATGATTTAGCGTGATTAGCCAGCTCCCAGCTCGCCTCCTTTGTAGGACGAGGCAACGGTCGCCGGGGTCGATTGCCCACAGCATCAAAGGCGGGATTGTATTCGTTCACCGAAGCCGTGGTGTCGTGCATGGAAACGGGTAGGCTTTGATGCCTGAGTGGAGGCATCCTACATAGATAGTATAGATTAGCTAGATAATCTGATCTGGCGCAAGGTCACGTGCTGATCAGGATTTGTAATGTGCCGCGCTGGGTTAAGTGTGACCTACTATGGAGTACTCCACTAGTCTCACGGTTCTGTTCCACTCATCCTTTTCAACACTGAATATGTGCATTGAATGTGTCAATATATATTTTTAAAACGTGCAAATATTCATCAATCAAAGCAACAGTCCGGTATGGTGTATCGGCTAGCATCCGTCGCTTTCATGGCTCTCGAGAAATGAAAAGTGTCCGACGAGAGCCGGGTTCGACTCCCGGTACCGGAATGCGATTATTTTTTGTAATTCTTCTTGCTCTTGTTGATTGATTGATGGATGCCTTGCCAATTGGTTGGTTACTGCATTCAATATCGATCTCCTCCACCGTGTCTTTTCTTTTGTTCTCACACATTTCGGAAAGTACCTGAATTCATCATTATTGTTCACCTTCTCTTCTTCATATAACTCTTCTCTATCTATTATGTATGGTTCGTATCTCTTCAAAGTATGCAATCGAGGCCAGCCAGCAAGCAGCATCCAGTAGACGAACTGCGGAAACAAAACGTGAGTATACAAAGACACATTCACCACACATATCAATCAGCACGCAGTTAGATAGAACAGATGCATATACTACTGGTGTTCGTCGCTAGTATGCTTTCGCATCAACCCATCTATTCCTACTTTTTTTATTCCTGCGAAAGCTGATCAAAAACTAATTTCGCAGGCCAATACTGCTGCCACGCTGTACATGAAATCGCCGGGGAAATTCGGAGTACTAATCATCAACGTGCACCCGAAATTGACGAGGACTTTGGATGCTGTGTATTGCACGAATGGCCAGCTGCCCATATCTGGCCCGCTCGCCCAGGTCTTGGACGGATCGAATGCGGATCATCGTGGTATCAAAGTGCCCAAGTAAGATATTATGATGTTAACACAGTTAATTGAAGAGGGCGGCGAGGATACGAAAATGAAGATGGACGCGTTATGAGAGATATGTCTGCAAGCTCATAAAGTCCAGCGGCCAAAAGAGGAGATTATTGCTATACATGTATAATTACTTCACAGGGCATGATGGTTTCATACGCCGTACCTGAACTCGCGGACCTTCTTTTGATAGTACCATGTTGCAAGCAAGCCCGTTGCGCCGAGCGCGAGAGGTACCGGAGCTCGTCCACCAGTCTTGATGATGCGAGGAACTGCGGATCCGAGAAGTACCACGCTGTTACCTAACGCCAGTTCAGTGCCGTAATCTTTATTTTCCTTAATCAGATAACCTGAGTTTGTTAGCTGGTTTAAAGTTTTTCCATGTCGTGGATGATGGATTCACCGGAATAGCCGTAAGAGGCGCCTAGCACGAGGCCTGCTACGAGCGATGGCGTGGACCGCGTGCGCAGATAGCCCGCCGTACCTCCGACAGACACTGCGGCATGTCAGTGATACAATTGGACATTTATATGCGCAGATGCTTACAGAGTCCGGCAAGCGTGAAGGAAGGATGCTCTGCCATGATTTTTGATGGATTGTAAGATGAAATATTCAAGCACGGTCGAGAAACGGGATGGATGGAAACATAACACAGCTAACCCGAATTTGGCATGGCACCTCCCATTAGCTGGGTTACATAAGCTATTCAAACGTATCAATGCAAGTAAGACTCATAAAATCTCTTACACATGCATATACAGCGTACATGTCGTTGGTCTCATTCATTTGCGACATATAAAAGCTTCCCGAAAGCACCGGAAGTTTATGACTTTCTCTAGATCACTGCCACGTAATGGGAGGGGATATGTGGAAATGGCCAACCTCTGTCTGAGCTAATGACTTTTTGGTGTTGTGAGCGATTGGCTTGAACATGCTTCAATGTTACTCTAAAGTTGTTACTAGCGTTCGAATGGCAAAGCCGGGGACTGTTACCTTGTTGCCTTTGTTGGAGGCTGCAGCTATACACGAGAAAACGATTCTTCATCATGAATGTAATAGACCTTCTACACGACATAATCACCACTATACTAAGATACATCATTCAATCTGAGTATCTCGTATTTGTTGGATTTCAAGGCTCAATTCTTATGTCAATATAGTTATCTCTATTGATTGAGTGATTGGGATTGTGGTGTTAGCGAGTGCTACGGCAATGAGAGTAACGATACGGAGTACATATAGGCAAATAATAGCATGGTTGATTTGCTCCAAGACAGGACGAGTTAGGGAATATCCAACTACCTGTAAAGCCAAACCAAGGAATTTCTGCTGTTAGATGTTCTGAAAAAGACTACGTAGACGTGAAAAACGTGGGGAAATAGGGGTCGAACTACCCCAGTGGGGCTGGTGCCAGTTTCCCCGCACTTTAATTTTAATGACGCAACGGACTTTGGTATCTGTTCTCCCGACGTGAAGCGCGAGCCATATCTAGGCTGTAGGAGAAGTATGATCGTATGTCAGTTGCATCTCTCTTTCTATTCATATTAATCTTGTCATACTTTTGCATGTTCACAAAAAAACAGGAACTCATTATCTCTAGCAGCAACGGTTTAAGACATATACAGGAATCGTCCGGTAATCCAGACTCGAACGTTGTCTTCACCAAGTAGGAAAGTCTCGATAACGAGATGATGTGACTCGCGGGAATACTTACGCTCCTCCGCCATCTATTTCACCCGGAGTGGGTTTGCACAAGGCTGTCTTTCCCCTGAGCAGCTCTATATCCGCGGTAGAGCCGAATTTAACATGGGTTCTAAAAACGAACAGACGGGTCTTCTGACTATATATCTGCGTATCTCCAACATGGCCGGAAACCATCCAAAGATTATCTTGCATTCGCTGCTATGCGGATTCTTTCGGTTCTATCGAGTCTCGTCCTCGCGACCTCGCCAGCAATGGCGCAGGTCGCACCTGTGGTATCTCCCATTGGCGCATCGGCACATCCTTTCGATATCAACCAGGTTTCACTCACGAGCAGTCGATTTATGGGTGTGAGTGGCTCACCACGTCTCAAGTATAACGTTAGCTAATCAAATAATGCCAACACTTAGAATCAAAATCGGACGTTGAGCTACCTCAAGTTCGTTGGTACCGACAGACTTCTCTATGTTTTCCGCGAAAATCATAAGCTGTCAACAAACGGCGCTACGGCTAATGGAGGATGGGATTCGCCCGACTTCCCTTTCCGCAGCCATATGCAAGGCCACTTCCTCACTGCCTGGGCACAATGTTACGCTCAACTAGGAGATGAAGAGTGCAAGGATCGCGCTACATCGTTCGTTGCTGAACTCCTCAAATGCCAAGATAACAATAAAGCCGCTGGATTTAGCACGGGATATCTATCTGGCTTCCCGGAATCCGAATTCACGAAGCTAGAGAATGGTACCCTTTCTAATGGAAATGTACCATACTACGCCATCCACAAAACTTTGGCTGGACTGCTCGATGTATACCGCTGGACTGGCGACGAGAATTCAAAGACAGCTCTTCTGGCTTTCGCTGGTTGGGTGGACACCCGAACAAGCAAATTCAGCTATAATCAAATGCAAACCATCATGAGAACTGAATTCGGTGGAATGAATGAGGTTATGGCAGACATATATCATCAGACAGGCGACAAGAAATGGCTCACGGTCGCGCAACGCTTCGAACACGCTGCCGTCTTTGATCCCCTGGCATCGAACCAGGATCAACTCAATGGCCTGCACGCAAATACTCAAGTGCCGAAATGGATTGGTGCAGCTCGAGAATATCTCGCTACTGGCACGAAGCGATACCTCGACATTGCCCTCAACGCCTGGAGCATGACTGTGAACGCCCACTCTTATGCTATTGGAGGGAACAGTCAGGGTGAACATTTCCGTCCCCCGAATGCTATTTCAGGGTATCTACAAACCGACACTGCCGAAGGATGTAACACCTACAACATGCTGAAGCTCACCCGCGAATTATTCACCATAGATCCATCCAGCGCAACATATTTCGACTTCTACGAGCGTGCTCTGATCAACCACATGCTTGGCCAACAGGACCCATCGACAGACCATGGACATATCACTTACTTCACCTCACTGAACCCAGGCGGCAAACGTGGACTCGGCCCGGCATGGGGAGGAGGCACGTGGAGTACAGACTACGACTCGCACTGGTGCTGTCAGGGCACGGGAATAGAGACAAATACGAAGATGCAGGACTCAATCTACTTCTACGACAGTTCTTCTCTTTACGTCAACCTTTTCACTCCATCGGTGCTGAACTGGAAGGATCGCAGCGTCACTGTTACGCAATCCACTTCTTTCCCTGCTAGCGACACGACTACCCTGACCGTCAATGGTGAAGGAAATTGGGCGATGAAGATTCGAATTCCTTCATGGACCTCAGGTGCAACGATTGCCGTCAATGGAGCTACGCAATCCATCAGCACAACACCAGGCACATATGCTACACTGTCTCGCACATGGGCAGCTGGAGATAAAGTGTCTATCAAACTACCCATGAGCCTTCGGGTTATTCCCGCAAACGACAACGATAATGTCGCAGCACTGGCCTTTGGTCCGACTGTGCTAAGCGGGAACTATGGTACGACTACTTTGACTGCGAATCCAGAGTTGGACCTCAGTTCGATCAAACGTACTGGTAGTTCTGGTCTTGCGTTTACTGGAGTGGCGGATGGCAAGACGGTAAACATTGGTCCTTTTTATGAGGCCCAGGGTTTCAACTATGCGGTTTATTGGGCAGTGAGCGGTGAATTGCCGAGCTGAGCACAACACTTCATCCCATGACATACTGGGGCCTATTTAATAAGCAGAAAGAAAAGATATAACTATATATGAATCGTGATTGAATGAAAGCTTCGAACAAAGAACTCCAGGCATTACTTCAATAAAAACCTTTGGCTCACGAGAAACAAGAGTGAATTAGGTAGGACTATACGGTGATATGCCCTCCAAGATGTCTTCCATTAGGTTTTTCACTTCGTCAGTGAAAAGTGCATTGTCCGTTGGCAGCCCTCAGTACACCGAGCGCAATCATGCAAGCGTTCCACAAGGGGTAATCCGTGATGCATAGCCCATTCGTAACAGTCTTTCCCCTGGCAGCATCATTAAGTTGTACACTATGAAGAAATTCAATGTGGAGTTGGCAAATCGCATAATTACCCCACATTCTGGCATCGACCCTAAGCAGATAAAATCGTAGAAGAGCCGCACACCCACAGTCCCTGAGTCATTTGTAACGTAGAACCCAAACTTGTCTTTCTAGAAGTAGATGTATTTATCCGCTGTGTTTCTTATCACGCCACAACACCTTGTTCGTCCACATCCCAGCGCTAGCGAGCCGGGTCGTGTCAAACGACGCGGGAAGGTTTCTGCTACAAGGGGAGGAGACATCACGGATCGCCCCCTGCCTGGCACACGGTAGTAGAAATTCACCGCTGATTGGTCTTCAGTCGGCCTTCCTTCTCGGAGGAAATTAAGGAAGATGGCAAGCCGTACCCCCTAGCCAACTTCTAAAACACGGGAAGTGAGTGACGGGCGGGGCCTGGAGGGTGAAAGGTAAATCACATATGAAAGGAAATCGAAGCGAAACAATGTGGAATTGGTTCATTTGTACGAGAAAGAATGACAATACACAGTCGCACAGTATATATAGCTAAGCCCGAAGTTATTTGTAAGAAAACGTTTACAACTAAGTATGTGTACGATTTTCATGACTATGTTGAGCGGGTAGGCAGTATACATCATCCTAGTTTAGGTAATTGAAATGACCACATAGCTAGTCTTGTCTTTATGCGAACGTATGATTTTGTGGTTGTCAATGTTAAGCAAAGCTGCGGATGCAAGGGAGAATGACTGAAGTATGTACTCCGTGGGCTAACTGGCACCATCCAGAACCCGTACATGTAACCAACGATTCCAACCCTAAGCATTTGATCCCACTAAACCTTACCTTATCTACCCCTACCTAATCCTATCCAGTGCTATTGGCTACACGACTTTGGGCAAAGCCAGGTAACTCTTAGGATGGTGCCAGTAAGCCCATCCCATCGCGTGGAGAGCTCGTCGCTGCGCTATTCAGACCCTGCCTTATTTCAACCCGTCAACTGGGCGTTTGGTATCGTTGACACTCAAACCACGAGGTATTTGGTGGCCTCGAAATTATGACCGACTTTAGCATCCAGAGCCCTTGCCACATGCCACTTACTTACCACCCAAAACATGGAGCCAGTATCTCGGGTCACGCTTAAACCACATCCGTAGCTAACAGTGTTCCATGTTATGAGGGCAGTCACGCAGTGTCTCGCTGGCCTTTTCTTTTTTTCGGAGACCGACTCGAGCCGTGTCGCCCTGCTGAAGCAGAGAGGATCTATTGAGAGCATGGAAATGAAAGTGAAGCTGCAAGTCATGCGAGATAGTGCTAACGGCGCTGAAACTTGCGTGATTGTCTCGGCCCATCTATTGAGTTTTTGGTTCGATTTTCTTACGTCGCTAAGAATGCAGAGGCGACAACATCAAGCCTGAAAACCTGCAAGGTTGAGCGGCGGTGTGATGTTGATAGATAATCAATGTTGCTTGCAAGGTAGCACGAAGACCGTCATCTACCGATGGACGGGTATGAGCTGTTCGGGAGTAGTTTTAGAGCGGCGGATCCAGGGGGTGGTATCTGAATCATGCTAGGGTGGCTGATATTAAAAGGGTGATAGAAAGTGTTGTATTGAAGGTGTCAAGGAGTGAGCTGCTGAGAAGCTCAGCCTAGTATCTACATAGTCTATGATGTCACAATCGTCTGATACTTCCATTAGCACGGCAGATGCCGCTCAACAGCTGATTGGGTAGTGACCCCGGATCTTACTTGCACTATGTATAGGCATGGAGATCTTGTCAATCATGCGCATGGATCTCGCATCTATACGTCGAGACGAAGGTTCAGAGTACATTTCAGATATACTGTTTCTTCTTTGATACATAGCGTGCATAATTGATATCATAGTATTACACTGAATTTACCTTAGAGTAGCGTCCCGCCATCGCAAGTAGTTGACAGTCTACATATGTATCTAGCAAATCCACAGCACTCGCCAAGCGGGGAAATACAATACATAGTTATCGAGGTGGTGGGGAATGAGCTGATAAAAATAGCCTCTCCACTTTTTCCTCCGGGTCGCATGATGGTCTGCGTCGGCCTTATTCTTACAAGAAGCCTGGAAACTGCGAGCTACTGTAAGTAGTTATGTGATGCGGTTCTTCGTAACAAAACACCAGAAGCATACATGTGCTTGTCGCTTGAGGAGTTTCTTCCAGCTCGAATTCTGATCCCTTGAATTTATTCTGCAGACCTTACAGCCCTTCATCGTGTCCGTTGCGCACCCTTGTAACACGTTCCATGTCAGATGTGGCAGACTCAGGTTCACTTCTCCCGATATAGGTTAGACAACAGCATCGGAAACCAGGCTGATGTTCGCTAGAAACTTCACTAAATTACCAGTAGATAGTCTGTAGTTGGTTCAGCGTGAACCAGTGAAGCCCCAGTTCATACAAAAATGACGGAGTAGAGCCAGGCTCAAATACAAATGAGCACACAGTGCGGAAGCCTAACGGAAGAACTACGGATCGGTCGCTCCGGCGCAACATGGACTACCTTGTGCATGCCGTCGCAACGGCGGTTCCAGTCAGGTCGGGCATATACCTTGCACCACCTCTTGCATGCTACCTTTCTAGGAGCTACAGCCCAGGCAGATATTAAAGGTGTGCGCAGGGAGGGTTTATCACTTGTACGTTTCTTTCCTTATGGATGCCCCTCAACAAGTTATTCGCCATGTGGTGCTCGATAGGCTAAGTCTACGCCAAAGTGGCGCCGCTGCTGCCATGCCGAATGTAGGTGACCATACGAGGTACTCCTCTGACATACCCTCCATTAGCAAGGGAGATCAAACGAAAAATCCTGCTGACTTGGAACAGTTATCACCAGCCTTTTTAAACGAAAGTCGCGTCCCACAGATCCTCATAGGCAACATACTCTGCCAAACTATCGGAACACTCTTCGTAATAGCCCGGACATACTGCAGAATTTCTATGATCGGTACATGGAAGAGTGAAGACTGGGCATTAATAGTTGCTTGGGTGCGTTAGCAAGAGCTGCTCGAAACCTTGAGAAATATGCTAATGACAGATGATAGATATGCGCGACAATTTATAGCATATGCCAGTATGGCCAGTTAGCACATGGCGCCGGTCGTCATCTCGGTGCGACATCCGACTTCAACGACGCCGTCACCGCCCAAAAATACGCTTTCGTCGCGCAAATCATACTCTTCGAAGCTATCGCATTGCCAAAACTCAGCATCTGCCTCTGTTACCTGCGTGTCTTCTACTCGGACGTGATTGGCCGACGAATGATACGAGTATTGATGGTTCTTGTGGTTTGTGCGATGGTACCCTTCGTTATTGAATGTTTACTTCAATGCAAACCGCTGAATGTGTATTGGACGGAACTACGACCGAAAAACAAGTGTCTAGACGATCTGCCCACCCTATATATCAGCGGCAGTCTGAATGCGGCCGTCGATGTTGCGTTGATGTCCATCCTGCTCCCTAGGATCCTAGGCCTGAGACTGACTAATCGCCAAAAGGGTGCATTGGTCGCGGTCATATGTCTTGGATCGTTGGCAGTGGTTGCGGCAATTGTGAGAATGGTCAAAGTTGGAACAGCCTTGGGAAAACCCGAAAATGAAATCGATCCTCCCTGGGACACGTACGATGTTTCCATTTGGACTTCGACCGAGATCTACGTCAGCCTCATATGTGCGTCCGCTCCAGGGCTCAAGCCTCTCATCTCAAGGATATTGCCGCACGTACTTGGTACTACACTACGCAGTCGCACCCACAGCCACGCCACTGAGCCCAATATGACTTTCACTTTCGAGCTGAGCTCCAAATCCAAGAGATCGGCATTTAACACAGAAAGTTCGGCAAGCAAGTTGACATCGTCGCATGGACGATATTCCGAGTTTGGACGTGGTGTTGATGAAGAAAGCATTGGTGATAAGAGCAGTCGGACTGATGATGGTAGAATCAAGCAAACGATGGATAACCGAATTATTAAGAAAAGCGAGATTATCATTCACACAAGTGACCGGCATGGGTAATACTTACATAACAAGAATTATTGAGTTTACCGAAGGGAATTTTTGCATTGCTGTTTAATCCTATGCATCTGTGTCTCCTGTACAAAACTATAGAATCTGATACGCAGCTAGTACTAAAGAGATAGAACAAATCGGCTTTTACTCCAGCTTGTTGAGCAATCGGTTTGGTATAGTCGGTTTGCTACACCAAACTCCATGGTTTGTAGGTGAGTATCACCAAATAGCGGAGTTGACTCTAGAGATATAAACCAGAGCTTTCTGCTCGTAGATAGCGTCAGCAGACAGTACAGCATTACAGCTTGATACCAGTTACTCAGTTGTTCGGATCGTCGTGATACACCTTATCCGTGATAACCTTCGTTTCGTTCTTTACGTCCTCGCTATGATGGGTGACAAAGGACACATCATCCACGGGAGGAAGCTCACCCTCTGTCCCTCAACCGCAGATTGGTCTGTACCGGAACTTCTTCGAGAATGTCCTTCTTGCAAGGGTTTTCTACTATATTGTCACGTATGTGCCACTACCTCCCTTAACCGTCCTCGAAGCCATCGATCAACTAGACCCTGCTCCCGCTTCCGCATCGTATTCGCCGATGGTGCATGTACGGACAACGGTCGATCCAAAGCGAAAGCGGGAGTTGGTGTGGCATGTGGCCACAATGATTACAGCCAATTGTCAATACCTATTACGGACTCGGTGGACAATTTTCCAGTGCGGTCGAACCAGCGAGCGGAACTCCAGGCGGTAAAGTTGGGTCTGGAATTACTCGCCGAGGTCAACGGGGGCGATACCAAGATGTCAACGGGCAAGTTCGACAAGAGCGGATATCGAGTTTGGATCGTCACATCTGATTCCGAGTATGTTGTCAAGGGAATAACTGAGTGGCTACCAAAATGGAAGGTATCTTTAACTACCCTAATAAGATCTTTATAAGACCCTTCTGACTGAGCTTGTAGAAAAATAACTTTGGCACATGTAAAGGCACTAGACCGGCAAACCTGGACCTTTTTCTTGCTCTCGATCACGTGATCACAGAGTACGAGGCTCGGGGCGTCACGGTTGGTTGCCATACCCAAACGTATGTGAACGGGATACCAGACTGAGAACATCTAGATCGGATTTTGGTATATTCCGAGGAAGCACAACAGTCTCGCCGATCGACTTGCAAAAGCGGCTGCCGTCCATGGTGATGTGGCTAGCATGTAGGATCAGAAAGTTCCGTCTGCTTAGTTCCACACTTCGTTGACAAAAAGGTCATGGTTTGTTATCCCACGGAGCATCAAACCGAACAGCTCTCATCCGTCACAGGAAGCTGAGGTGGCAATGCCCTGTCAGATAGTCCACACAGCGTCATTCAAGTACTTGTTCTTGTTTTCGGCATCGCAGTGACTAGGGCGGTTCGGGGATTTTGAATATGTTAGGCGAAGACGATGTCGCGACAACCAGAGTGCGTATGAAATTGGTAATACTATAAAATTGAGGTGCCCATAGTTTCTTCCATTATGATGGTTGCCCGTTATGGTTGTATATATTTTTCGTTGTTGAGAAGAAACCGCAAATAGCTAGCTCAGTACTACAACGCTAGACCGTAGCCGGGTAGTGCTGCTAAACCTACTCCTACTCTATCTCAGTTTTTGTCCTTCTTATTACGTTCTCTCGCACTAATATCTAAATAACCATTGTTCAAACTGCGTTGTAGCCAGACCCTTCGGTACCATTTTTCTTGTAGTTTTCCACCTTGTAGAACACCCCTCAAAACTGCTATGAGCCGTTGGCTTTAGGGAGAGAGATTTAAGGTTCTGCGTCTCAGGACTATCTTCACCCTCGCAGACAGCTCTAGCTTTGTAAGCTCTCTCAGCAAAAACGCCAGCTCGAGCTTGATCTCCGTGCGCAATGCAAATTTGGAACGCGTCGTAATAGAGCCTGGCGCCGAGGGATCCAGTATACCCATCGTATTCGCTCTCCAGGGTTTGGAGCAGCGAGAGACAGTCTTTCAAGCTCTTATTTGGCTGGATAATCATGTTGATTGGGTTGCCGATAGCATCGTCCAGCTTGAGGATTCTTAAACGCCGAGTGTCACTTTCTTGAAGCTCGGAAGGAGATCGAGAGCATCCGTGACAGCTGCAATCAAAGCCAAATGATTCCCTCAGAAAAGCACGTCTTTTGTCAGATACATTTCCGTGATCATATGAGATTGTAATCTCTTCCCCGGCTTTGATTGGTCTGATCGCGTAGATAGTTTCGTGCTTTGCTTCATCATCCCAATTGTTGTGGGAGTTCGGAATGCAGCTATGATTGATACGGCATATCGTAGGGTAAATTCCACCCACTACTGAGCCTGATCCACAGGGTAGAGCATTCGTCTTAAAGATGTTAGTGAACGCATTCTTTCCTGGGGATTTGTTATGAAGTGACAGAAAATGTCTTTGGGATTCTTTGGGTAATGCTTTCAGCTTTGTTGCGAGAAATAATTCGAATTGATTGGGCGTCATGGGATGAGCTGTAAAGAGTGGTTTTTCACACAGGATTCGAGTGCCCTTGGATATGTGGACGCGGGCGATGAGTCCTTTGCCTTTTCCTGGGATGTTCTGGATCTCGAAAACTGGGTCGTTGGTCTCCTTCATGGATTTAATCTCTGGATCGTCTGACTATCAGGGGACAGTTAGATCCTGTTAACAAACGATAGGTATATGAAGCAATGACAAACCTGTTCATAAGACCGAATCGATTCGTTCACTTCCTTCCAGCCGTATACACCGACCTGATCAAAACCCTCATTCCAATACTGTACATGGGAGCCGAAACATACCCTCGCAAGGTCTGTAACAGTTTCTATGTAGCCTTCTACTCCTTTAGTCGCTGCGATGCCTCCGGAAATCTTCGAGCTGAAACGTAGAAGCTTATGACCCTCAAATGGAAGCACAGGATGCTCGCCCGCTTTGAAGAGGATGCAATTTGATTGTATCTCGACTTGAGCGTCATCTTTGTAATATTCCTTGATAAGGTTGATGAATCGATTCCAGTTGTAACTATCATTAGCATCTTTAGATAATTGAGGAACCATGTCAAAGCCAGCGTCAATTCCCATTATCACGGATCAGGTAAATCACGATGATCCAGAAAGGTGAGAGAGTAGCTGGTAATCAGCTGTATTTGGTACACTCTAATCTGGCTATCTACGAGCAGAGAGCTCTGGTTTATGTCTCCAGAGTCAACTCCGCTATTTGGTGATACTCACCTACAAACCACTGAGTTTGGTGTAGCAAAATCGACTATACCAAACCGATTGCTCAACAAGCTGATTTACCAAACCACCAAACCACACGTGACACCCATGATGTCATTTTACGGTCGTGAGTGAGCAAGGAGGACAGTATCAGATTGTAGAGGAAAAAACAAAACTTAATTCTGCAATAGTAAGCAGCCACGTGATAGCCTATAAATACACGTATACACGTCGTCGCGGATCCTTGGCCGCATGTCGACTTATCTTGCGGGACACATGCGGGATTGGAGAAAGAATGTATTCACTGCTGTTGTGGAACATTGCCTAGCCTCAGCACTCTGATTGAGACGCTTCTGGATTGGTGTCGTTCGATATCAGCGCCTCACCTGATTTTTAGTTGGCGCTGGAGGTGGCGTCAAGACAGTCAAGTGGAAAGAACAAAGAATGTAGTACAACCATGCCTTGCGATCGTTGGATAGAGAGGCTCTGTAGATCAAATCTTTGCCGTCGATATTTGTAACACGTATGAACTTTTTTCACCTTCGCACACATGGGGAAGTTCTCTCATCCTATTTTTATTAGAGAATTGGAACTAGTAAATACGCGCGGACCGAATGATTTATCTATACATTACGCTTGTTAAAATATTTCCCTCAAAGTTAGATTCCCAAGAATTTTATGCCCATACACGAAGATCGCTACGATAGATGCAAAGATCAAGGTATTCCAATATGCTCCGCATAAAAACACAGCACTGACATCAGTATCAGCAAACTTTACAGGTTCCCATGTGTCCAACCTGTACGCTTCCTCAATCTTGGCTGCTTGCTCTATACTTTTGCTTCGGATGAAAGCGTCCTTCAAGAGAAGCGCACATGATCTTGTGTGATTATCTCTATTTCGTCCTGATGCCCCATAGCAGGTTTTGTAAAAGGTCAGTGCCCGAGTCAAAGTCTCGATAGCATCGTTTTCCAAACCTTCGTCTAATTGTAACTGAGCACAAGCCATACGGCACTTGATATCCCATTCCCTTCGCCTGCTACATGCTCGATCTGGTGCGTTATATTCTTGGTAAATTTTCTCAAGAAGTTTTTTGTGTATTTGAATCGCGTCCGCGACAGATTTTCGATCGCCTTTTTCACACAACACCGCGGCCATCTTTTCATCGATTTCCAAACGCCATTTGTCTTCCTTGGGGAACCAATGAGTGATGGCATCTTTTGCTTGCGTGAATGCTTCATGTGCTTGAAGGAGTTCGGTATCCCTGACTTTTTGGACGCTCGATTTCTTTGCGCGAGCTAGGTGCACCCGAGCTTCTGCCACACGCTTGGAGATTGCAGATTTACGTCCATCGAGTGCTTTGCGCGATCTTTCGCCTTTCTCTGATTGTATTTTAGCCCTCTTTCCTTGTATTTTGAGCAACATATCCTGTAGGTATTGAAGAATAGCCGTCGTTTTCTTTGGTTGCAGTGTAGCTGTCTTCCCATGCATTCTGAGACTTTCACCTTGTAGGTGGTTAAGTACCGCCGCCGCTTTTTTGGGCCGCAACGACCTGCTGTATAAGTTTGCTAGATCGAGACGGCTTAGCCACAATTGTTCCTGATCAACATATACCGTACTTTTGTAGTCGTCTATCATCTCGTTCAGTAGACCAATTCCCTTCTTCCATTGTTGTGCATCAGCTAGTGGTGGGAGGGTATATGCCTTGGCAAGGTGACGAATAAGTTGGGGCCGGTATGTGAATCTGTGGTATACCTGGCGGACAAACTCGAGAACGAGTACTGCGTCCTCATATCTACCCTCCTCCATATATACTTGGGAGAATGTAATGACCGATTGTACCATTCCGTCTTCACAATCGAATTGATTAGAGAGATCCGTTTTCACCCCGATATCTTTCACGAATTCCAAGAAGCGTTCAAAATGTGGCATCAGTTGTATCTTGTTCAGATACGTTGCCTGACGTACCTTTCTTGCACCTGAATGGGGCTCCCTATGAGATGTGTAAACTTGAAAGATGGAGAAGAGAGCTGATGCATGAAGCTGAAATAAAGCATTGGGATCCATGTTCGTCCATACCCATTCACGCACTAGCCCTTGAACTGTATCGTTCATGAAGTAGCATGGATGATAATTGCGCCCTTTGCCGATGTATGAGCAATTTTCCAAGGATCCTAACATCTCGTGAAGTGGTATCTCGTGTTCGTAATCCTGCCTAATGAGACCAACATCTATCTCGTCTTTATCAAAACAGGTGAGGAAGCTTAGAAGTCTAAGTTCAGGACTTGGCCAATCAGATCGTCTTACAGGTAATTTTCTGAGAGATTGTTTGGCGCCAAACACTGGCTCGAAAATGAGGTACGTTTTGGTGAGATCCTCATATATACGCTGGGAGAAATGAGGCGATCCTGTAGTTTTACTTCTCAAGTGTGCCGTGTATATTTCGGAAGTAGATATATTGTTTTTCCATGCATACTTGGCAAGTAATTTGATCAGTGCTGGTGTGGAGAAGCGATCCAACAAGTCGTCCATCTTCGAATTGTCCGTCAACATATCATCGGCGTGCCATTGGTAAACCCTTCGTCGCTCATCCACTGCAAGTCCTTGGATATGCAAACATGTCTGCTTTCGATCGTGTAGATTGAATAAATTCAGATTGTCCAACATGGATCGGTCCTTTGTCGTGATCAGTATCTGTCCACCATTTCTAGGTAGAAGGTTCTCCAGCATTGTGGCAATTGGAGTAACATGCGAGCCTTCATCAGATCCATCGAGGACACATGATCCTTTTTCGAGGCCATCAATAACAATAACCCAAGGTCCGTTAATAGGGTCATTCAACCATTTCTTCACGGAAGAGAATAGATCGTCGGCCTGGGCGTTGACATTGACTGCCTTGGCCATTCTCCCAACAGTCACTTCTAGCCTAGCTTCCGAACTAGCTTCTACCCAAAATGTATGTTTTTTGTCGCCTTCCGATGTAGTATCTCGGAATCGAACCATATAGTGGTAAGCGAGGTGCGACTTGCTAAAGCTCAATGTCAGAAAAGTGACGTATCGACAAGATTGTTTACTTTACGTACCCGATTCCGCTTAGGCCATACAAGCCAACACAATTCGAGATACGAAACGCTTTCGCAATGCTATCATCCATTTCATGGCGCCCAAAAAGCTCATTCTCTTCGAACTCACGGGTATGTGGGCAATCAGTCAGTGTAGAATAGTACCTTTCTGTTTCGCGTCGAAGTATAGTCAGTTGTTTGCTCGGTTTGGGCCTTTCGACGGACCATTTCTTCCTTTTGAGAATATCTTCTTGCCAATGCTTTCCTCTCTGAATAGCTCTTCTCAAAGGGTTGTGATCTCTGTCCAAATCATTTAGCGGGGTTTGAGAAGGCTGCGCAACCTCACGGAGGTGTTGCTGTAGTTGACCTATCGTATGACCGTCTGGTCCCTCTCTCTCTAATTCGAAGAGATCCATATCGACTTCCCAGATGAATATTCTTTGCATTCTTTCCTGCAACATTTCTTCCACCAACAGCAAGATTGTTTCGAAATACAATGTAACATCATTACCCTCTTGTAAGTGCTTTATCCAGGATTCGACAACGTTCGGATTGTTGTGAAATGAACAATCGGGCTTGCCTTGCGATCTATCTCTACTTACGCGGGTCTCGTTTAGTTCCTTCTGCTGTCTAAACTCCTTGATACCCGCTTCACTCCACCCATGCTTCCAGACAGTGGCAAGCTCTAGAATTATGCATCCGAGAGAGTAGACATCAAAAGGTCGACCGTGCTTCCGATTAAGTTCGTCTGCGAAGTACTCCGGAGGCTGGTAGTTGTACGTACCAAACCTTTTATCAGCATTATGTGATGTCCCACTGTCTTCCTCGCGGTGCTTCAAATTTGCCATTCCGAAATCGCAGATTTTCCATGTATCTGGTGGTCCTTCAAACAGGAGAATATTTCCCGGTTTGAGATCATGGTGATAGGCAATGAAACCACCAATCTCAGAGTGAATGAAAGTTAACGCAGAAACAAGATCCTGAATGCAGTGTGTGATGTATTTTCGCCGTATCGATACGTCGGCCAAGTGTGTCGGTCCGTCGCCATCTAGCCATTCTTGCAAGTTTCCAGAATCTGTATGCGCGAACAGCATGTGCAAGCAATCTGTGGGATCTTTCTCGCGCCATGGATTCTCGCGTTTAGCGAAGAAACTAGCGAAGAATGGCACGATGTTGGCGTGTCTGCGGGTGCGGATTGTATTGACCTCTCTCATCAATATCTCTTGCCTCATTTCTGGACCCTTTTTGACTACTTTGTAGGCCACGAAGCTGCTCTAATTAAAAGAGAATGAGTGAATACCCTATTATTTTGTTGCGGGAGGGATAGATTACATACTTTGATGTAACCACTGTCACCCGCATCTAGATGACCGTGTGCCACTTTGATTTTGTATACATTCCCATAGCTTCCTGCTCCAATTTGGACAGGTTCACTTTCGAATGGAAAGCGGAAATATTCGGGAAAGCATTGGTCAACATCGCGACGCAATATCGGTGGTATGCACCACTGTTTTTTGTAGATAATGTCAGCGTGATCACGTAGCTGCGGTATCGACTTGAGGTGGTCTAAAGACCAGTACGGAACATCATGTATATTCTCTCCTTTCTCAAATATTCTATCAGTGATAACATGGCCGTTTTTGAAAAGATGGAAAATCTTGTGCGGCTGTTCTGCTAATTGGAGAACTGCGTAGAGTTTTTGTGCATCTGTCCGAATGTAAGTTTCCACCTGATCAATCAGATCATCTTTCCACTCTTCTTTTGGACTTTCATTTTTCAACTTCTGTAGATCCTTTTTGAGATTCAATCGTAGCTTTCGTAGTCTTAGGGGGTTGCCGATTAGGTTTGCGATGAAGTCGAGCGAAACAAATTTTGCATTGCGATAATTCCTGTGGTAGCCCGAAGATTCGATACCTTTTTCGATTTCAGATCTCAAACTAACTCCTGTGATCTTGCGCTCCTTGCGATTTGGCCCCATTTCTTCACAGAACCTCCACGCCGCTATCGTTGCCTTGGCTTGATTTGAACATGCAAACTTTGTGTCACGTTAAAACGAGAAGGTCAGGTGAGAATTATAGCTCATGGTTTGTCTAGAAGTCTCCACGTTATCCAGAGCTGGGAACAAAACCCAGCCTTCTCGTAGGCAATATAAGGCATCCTTGGAGAAGACGTGCAAAGCAACAAGCCACCCGGGTAGGCTGACTTGATCTGTGCGTCAATTGTGGCATGTTATCCAGAACTGCTAGTGCATCTATATGCGGTGATCCATTCATCCTTGTATTACCCTGGTGATTGCCTACGGAAGGCTTTTTCCAGCCGTGTCCGTCGCGAACTTGGGCGCAGACATCCCAGAGACAGTCACACAGTATTTCTACAAAGTCAGAACCCAAACACCCTACTACTCGATCGAGATCGTCAGCTTAGTGGAAACCATCCTTAACAGGTTGCACCCCCCATTACACAATGTGGTCCGCAGGAGCAATCAGTATGCCAAACAAAACGCCACCGTGAAATCAAACAAGGACGAAGCTGAAAGTGACTGATTAGGTGATACCAGCTATGTCACGACATGATCACTCAGGCTACAACAGATAGATAGAAGGAAACACGAAAGTAAGGAATACAGCAATCTTTTGTGCGGGCTGGAAAACATGCTCTGTGTATGTTCATCAGATATTAGGGTATATTGAGAATAGGAAGCAAAGGAAAACCGCCCCCTCCGTCGTATGCAGATTGTCGCGGTCTCCACAATCGTAATGGTAAGTTGAAGTACAGAGTTTAAGGGGTATCAAGATCAAAGGCTCCAAAGCCTAAAGATTCTATTAGCGCATATATCTGATTTCAAGTGGGGAAAACTTTGACATACTGCGACTGGGTAGTGAAGAGTTAAATGTGTGCTCAGAGAGGGTTCCGGTCATGGCTCGTCGCATAGCAAACCCTTCACCACTGCCCCTGAAATTGGATCCTATTAGCCCAAAGCGGGCAGCATTATTCGGGATGCCAATCGTTGGCGTTGGTGCTTGTCCTCCGTCAGAAGAACCGGTGAGGATTATCTCGCGCGTGTCGAGGCGATGTAGATCAGCTTGGGAAAGGCTTGGAGGTGTGCGTTGGGAGTTACCGAAGCCCACATCTCGACTGCCCTGAGTGTTAATAGCCAACCTGTAAGAGGATTAAGCATAGCCGAACCTACCTGGTCTCATCGACTGGCGTTGTGAGCAGCAAGCCGACGATGTTGGGAGCAATGACGCAAAGAGGTTGAATACATAGCAAGCATTTGGCGGAAGCATATCTATCTCCCGTCTTTACGCGAACTAATCTCTCCCAGAGTCTTCGGAAATCTCCCGGGATTGTTCTATGGGTGTTCAAGGAATGTTCGCTACAAAGCGGCCAACGGCCGTTCATTTGGGCAAGCAAGCAGCAACACGCAGCTATTTCTGGCTGGCGCTGCTGGCGAGTCACGATAAGGTATAGATCACCAGTCAAAGCTGATTTTCTCAAGGTGATGAGTGGTGAGTGTTGGGTTGGGTAAAAGGGAAGCTCGCGCTAGGAACTCACCACGTCTCTATGCAGGTGTGGGGGAAACCGGAACGCGTATCTATACGAACAATTGTTTGCGCCCCTTCGCTCACCCCTGTTCCGACAAAGATTGTTATTCATCACTATACATACATTCGAATGCTTGCCATTGTTGGCGATGTGATAAAGAGAAGTCATGCTTATCGCTCAATCCCTGGCGTCGACTTTGAAAGGTCCATAGGTCCTCATGTAGTAAGAAATATTGTGTAACACTGCGACATTTTTCCGATATTATCATCAACCACGCATACGTAATTCTTCCTTCGACTTTGGTTCTTGCCGGGTGTCTCCGTCCGAAAGCTTGACTTCTACCCTCCAATTATGATTGCTCGAGCCTTCTGATCCTTGAATGGTTCCCTCCCACCAAATTCCTAAGAGACAACTCAGCACAAACCTTTCATCCACTTTTTTATCGAATGAGGAAAACGTACCACCGTCTTCCACCCAGACTTCATCGTACTTTTTGTAATCACCCTGTTTCTTGTATGCGCCGGGGGGTGGGCTGGGTGGCGCCATGACACCAATAGTTAAAAGCTGACTTCGGTGGTAGTCAGCTTTACAAGTCACGAATTTCAAGCAGAGAGCATACAAAACGGGATAATCAAGCTTAAGGGGTTATCAGGAAGATTTAAATGTCTCAAACCCAGGAACTAAAGGTATTTAAAGTAGGCAGAGATACAATGCAACCCCTCCTAGGGTTATAAATGGTTGCCTTGCATGGTGCGCCTTGTGCCATCATCTACATTACACAGCCTGAGTCTCTGTTTCTCCAGATACTACCCTGTACTTTGTACGCCACTTCAGCTTCATTCCAAGTCTTTGTCGAGGTTTGCCTCCTTTTCTACTACAATAAATAGAGCCTCGTCTTCCATCATAGTAGAACAATCATCCACCGGAAAAGGAGGCTTATAGTCTCGCTCGCAATGCGTGCTTGATATTCTGGGTAGGTGACGTTTTCCAGCTGAGCTTTCCAAACCGAACATGGAACCTGTCTCGCTCGCAGCGAGCGTTCTCACACTGCTCGGAGCCGCAGGAACAACCTGCGAATATGTCTACAACTTCATTCTTGACATATCCGAGATACCAAACGAAATCCACTCGCAGGCGAGGAAATTGAGATGTCTGCACCAGTCCTTTCTCAGTCTCTATGATTTCTACGGGCAGGAATCCCTTCCATCCGAGCTTCGACTGGATCGTTTTCTCGAAAACAACATTCGCATATTTTTAGGCGATGTGAGCAAGATCGAAACGAGGCTACGATGTAGCAGCATGAGGTTACGGGAGAGTCGTACTCGCCATCTTGAAGAAAGGCTGTCATGGCTGTCGTCAGATCGGAGGTTGAGAAGATTTTACAATTCGCTGGATGATTGGATGACTATCTTCAACACTGCGGTCGCTAAGACGAACTTGTCCGTGGCTCCAGTTCTCCAGAGATTATACCCCATATTTTGCTTACGTGTAATAGAGATTTACTTTCCCGAATCGTCGAGCAAACCGCGCGCCCTCAAATATTGCCAGAGGCTATCTGCCCCGAACAACAAACGTGTTCATCTTCCTCTTTGAAAAGCATAGATCAAATTCATTCCTCTAGAGATAGTTCTCAACTTTGCGAGTCCATACCAAAAAGCCTACTCGTGTATCTTTCCCAAAAGGTGGACCCAGCCGGGTTCAGAGTGCAGCATTGGAGAAGTCTTGCTCTCAAAGAATTATCCACAGATGTTCTTATCGGCCCCGCAACAGTAAAATCATGGTCAGAAAAGGGGATAGCTACCTACAAAACCGTGTCTTGGATACAAGGGGTCTGCATCTCCTCGACTTTTCGCACTCACAAGTGGTTCGCTCAACGCTTAAATTTCATGTTATACATCCTGATTCAGAGTGGGAAGCTAAGAATTGAGGCCAATCTGACAATCTGTGGAATGCTCCAAGCATCAAGTCCAGCATACGAAGCATGTCGGAAGGGTGACTGGCCAACTTTACGGAGCCTATTAGAGAACAAACGTGTCAGACTCACAGATACAACAGGATACGGCGATTCACTACTCCACGTACGTACCAATACCCATCACCAAAACTCCACATCCCCACCACCCTTCCACCCAAACACTAACAAAAACAAACACAGATAGCAGCCCGCCACAAACAAGACCACATACTCACCAGCCTCCTCCATCAAGGCGCTCAAGTCGACGCCCAAAACGACTTCGGCGAGTACGTCCTCACCCACTCCGCCCCCTATCCACATCACCCAACTAACAAGCCACCCTCCTCCCAGAACACCCCTCCAAATCGCTATAAAACAAGCCTGCTCTCCCACCCTCACAATCACCCTCCTCACCTCTGGCGCCGACCTCAACCACCAAAACACCACGGGAAAAACCCCCCTCCATACCTTCTTCAACCCCACAGTCCACCACCTCCTCGAAACCCACCACGCAGACCTCGACATCTCGGCCCGCGACTCCCACGGAATGACCATATCGCACTACGTCTCCTGGAGCAAAAGCTCTCTCCCAATCGACCTGTCCCGCTGCATCGACCGCGAAGCAATCACTACAGGCGACTACAATAGTGCAGATGAGAGGGGGAGAACACTGCTGCATCTTGCGTGCCAGAGGGGAAATATTGCGGTTTTACAGAGGCTTTTGGGAGATGCGGGGGCGAGGTGTGGAGGTGGTGGGTGGCCTGTGGATTATGAGGGGTGTACTTTGATGCATTATGCGACGGAGAGTGGGCGGAGTCGTAGGGTTATTTGCATGCTGGTTGGGGTTGGGCTCGATGTTCGCGCTGTTGATTATCGGGGGGTTACGCCGTTGCATCGTGCGGCGGGCGTGGGAAATTTGGATGCCGTGGAGACGCTTCTGGAGATGGGGGCTGATGCGGATTTGGGGGTGGTGGATGGGGAGGGAAGAACGCCGGTGCAGGTTGCTGCTTTGTGTGGGAGGGGGGATGTAGTGGATGTTTTGCGTGGGATTTGTGGCGATGATGGAGCGGTGTCTTTGGGAGGAGGGGAGATGGGAGGGAGGATACGGGGAGGGGGGAAGTGGGAGCTGGGGAGAGGAGGCTTTATTGGTGGGGTGAAGCTTGGGGTTGGTGTAGTTGGGATATTGCTGGCTTGCTTGTGTGGGTTTGCCTATTGTGTGTACTTGATTGCCAACTGGCTACGGTGGAGCTAATGAAGTTTGGGACGTTTAGGCATGAATTTCGACGGTATAGTATAGTATAGTACAGTACATCATTAACGTTCGTCCTAATCGGACCTCTCAGGGGGTCACTTGGGAGTTCCACGAGTCAGTCACAAGATATAATGAAGGAAATGAAATCATTGAATATTTACTTACACGCAGTGAATCCAACAAATATACAACTAGAAGGCAAAAACTAAAAAGGCGACGCATGCCCATCACCCCTCAAATCACTACCCCCACTCCAAACCATAACCTCATCATCGTAATGCTGTCTAATAATCTGCCCCCTACCAAACACAAATCTCTCATACCCACTAATCTGTTCCACACGATGCCCAAGGGCCCTCAACTCCTCGATAACATTTTTATCTATACCCTCCTCGAGATAGATAGTGGCGTCAGTCACCTTGCCATCTGCATCTGGCATACCCGCCCCGATACAGAATCGTGGCGCATCGAGAGCAGCCTGCGGGTTGAGTTTGAAAACTTCCTGGTTGAGAAGGACTTGCACATGGCCTTGAGGTTGCATGAAGCCGCCCATGACGCCGAAGACGCTATGGAGGGTCTGGTCCTTGGCGTAGGTGACGAGGCCGGGGATGATAGTGTGGTAGGGGCGTTTCCTGGGAGCCAGCTTGTTTGGATGGTTGTTCGCGAGGCTGAAATTCGCGCCTCGGTTTTGTAACGTAAAACCACAGCCCTTGGGGATGATGGCAGTTCCGAAACCGTGGTAGTTGCTGTTGATAAAGGAGATGGCATTGCCTTCGGAATCAGAGGCACAGAAGTACACAGTATCGCTTTGTAAGTGTGCAGGGGAGCCGTTCACAGGCGCTGAAATGACGCTCTTTGGTTTGAACAGCTTAGCGCGCTCAGCGAGGTATTGTGAAGAAATCAATTCGGCGGAGGGTACTTTGACAACGTTGGGATCAGCGACGAACCAGTGCGCGTCGGCGAAGGCTATGCGCAGACTTTCGATAACGGCGTGTAGATATGCGGTGCTGTTGTGATCGTTGATGTCCCATTTCGAAATTTTGCCCTGTTTTTCCAACTCTTGGATGATCCCAAGAGCCATGAGGGCAACGATGCCTTGACCGTTTGGTGGGTGCTCCCAGAGTTCAATTCCGCCATTTGTGGAGGAGTCGACGCCTTGGCCAGTGTATTTCAGCGAAATTGCGTCTACCGGCTCAGATCCCGTCTCAGCGTGGTGCTTCAAATCGTCCAGCGTCAAGTGACCACCGAGGTCGGAGACCACTTTAATGAGCTGGGATGCAACTTCGCCTTCGTAGAAACCTTTCTTTCCGTGCTTGGCGAGGAGTTTGAAGGTGTTTGCTATCGTTGGATTCTTCATTATCTCACCAGCTTTGGGGGCGCGGCATCCATCTTTCGCTGAAGGGTCCTTTTTGAGCATTTCAGCTCCGTTGGGAGAGGCGCGTCTAATGACCGCTTCGCCATTTGCCCACTTTCGTTGCCATCAGCACGCTTTACAACGGTATTTAGTCAGGAAGAGCTTACGAAAGTAGCAGAAAGTTCGGATACAGGAAATCCTTTCTCCGCAAGTTCGATAGCTGGTGTGAGTATGTCCTCCATACTCAACTTCTTACTTCCAAACCTCTCAACACAGTCTACCCAACCAGCAGCAGCGCCTGGAACAGTGACAGCATGCACGCTTTCCAAGGGAATTTGGCCATCTTCTCCCTCTTTGATACCCAGATCTTTGCGAATCCGCTCGAGCGTGACATTCTGACCCGATCGGCCAGAGCCATTCATTGCATGTACCTTTTTGGTCTTGGCATCGTAGAAAAGACAGAACAAGTCACCACCTATGCCAGTGCAGCCTGGTTCTGTTACATTGATGGCTGCTGCTACGGCAACTGCAGCGTCCTATATAGCCCACCGAATTAGTTAGTTGCAAGAAAGGGGAGAGGGAATCGCTACTCACAGCAGCATTTCCACCTTTGCGTAAGATCTCAAGACCAGCCGCTGTGGCAAGTGGCTGTGTACTCGATACTATCCCCTTTGTGCTATGAACGACAGAGCGTCTGGAGGGGAACTGGAGAAACTGAGGTTGAGGGTGGGGGTAGACGTTGGGACCCATGATTGGTCAGAGCGAACCACAAGGCGTGAATGAATACAAAGGTTATACTGACAAGAAATAGAAGGAATTTTGATTAATGCTGTGTAGGACAGAGTTTCAACTCAAACCTCTGACAAGATAAACGACAGCTACAAGATTCATCCCCGGATATCAACGGAGGAGCAGAATGCCGTAACGCTTGCCCGAGGGCTATTCCCCGCCCTCATGACGCTACTTTCGCGGCGGAAAAGCAGATTATCGCGTCTTTAGGTAATATTCAATCGTCGACCCACTTCTTCCAGGCCCACTGTCGAACGGTTGGCCTCAAGTTGTGGTATATAACAGTATTCAACGGTTGGATGTACCCGTTCATAGCCATGTGCATGGGCCATGCGAGGGGTGCGTGAAATGGTAGATCACGTGCAGCGCGTCTGCCAAGCGGCTATTGCTGATCGGAAGCGCGTCTCGCATTTGCGGCACACTACAGAATACTTCGTATATACCTCCACTTAGCTCGGAATAGATGGCGATGGCAACTGCAACTGCAATAGCAAAAACGCCCTGGGTATGCCGCAGCTGTCTTCTACGTCTTGCGAGGCCAGCGACAAAACTGTCTGTATGGTCGTTCGTTCGTCTCCAATCGACCACTGCGACCACGGCCGAATCGATTCCTCCAGCACTGCTGACTCGGGCGCGCAACATTGCTCTTGAGCATAAACAATTGACTGAAAAACTCGCCAATGGCTTTGACACGAATGCGGCAAAGAAGATGGGCGAGTACAGTCCCATTGTGAATGCACTGCAGATGTGGGATAAGGCGAGCGAGGTGCGTATCCATCTCGTATCTTATATCTCACACGTCAATCGCTTCCAATTCCGGATGAAAGTGGTGCTGATGGACTAAGTCTGTGACAGAGCTCACCTCCCTGATCCACGATTCCTCCAGCGACGCAGAACTGCGCGAACTTGCTGCCGAAGACCTCGATGCCACGAGAGCGCAGCTTCACGATGCCTCACAAAGCCTCATCACATCGCTTGTGCCCATCCATCCATTCGCACACCTGCCCTGTCTCATGGAGATACGACCCGGCGCAGGAGGTTCGGAAGCCGCCATCTTTGCAGGAGACCTCCTGCGCATGTACCAGTCCTTCTGCAATCACTTGGGCCTCCGCACCACCCTCTTAAAATACGAGAACGTGAACGGCACACAAGAGGCTGGCCTTCCGCTTTCAGAAGCCGTCCTCGAGATCGACCAAGAGAATGCGTACGGCATCTTTCGGTGCGAGGCTGGCATTCACCGCGTACAGCGCGTCCCCGTCACCGAGACCAAGGGCCGGACACACACCAGCGCAGCATCCGTTCATGTACTGCCCAGCTTACAAGAGAACTCTGCTCAAAAGGAAGACTTTGAGGACCCGGCAAGCGACTATTACATTGACCAGAAAGAAGTCAGGCTAGAAGTTATGCGTGCCAGCGGTGCGGGCGGACAACACGTCAACAAAACCGAGTCAGCTGTACGTCTAACACATATTCCCACCAGCACGGTTGTGTCGATGCAGGACTCCCGCTCGCAGTCCAAGAACAAAGAGAAGGCATGGACGATTCTCCGCTCGCGAGTAGCTCAAATGCGCCGTGAGAAGAGGGAAGAGGAAATGGTGGCTATGAGACGTAGTGTCGTTGGCGTGGCCAAGATGGGGAGAGGTGACAAAGTGAGAACCTACAACTATGGACAGCAGCGAGTCACAGACCATAGGAGCGGGTCTACAGTACACGACCTGAATGATGTTATGGAGGGGGGGCAGACGCTAGAGAAGGTGATGGAAAGTGTTAGGGCGTGGTTGATGGAGCAGGACGTTGCGGCTATGATAGCTGAGGACAGCGATGTGAAGAAGCGGTGAATCTGGCCTCCATTCGGGATACCGACACTGTGCGCTGCCGTCCGTGAGTGACTCTGGAGAATTGCCGACAAATACCGGACTTAAGACCTCGGCGTTTGGTGGATGGTTTTGTTGCTATGGTAGAAGACAGATTGGGAGAGTGTGAAAGTCGCCTCTTGAAATCACACCATCATACCAGCAGTCTAATTTAAAGACATTGCTCATAGCTACGCTTCCGAATCTTCGAAACCAGCGATATTTTGAAAATCGACATAGTTACTTCCACGGTCCCAAGAGAAGCTCTTACCATTCAATACATCATGCTCGTATAGCTACTAAAGCCAATGGACGAATCCTACGTAAATCATTTCCCAAAGGTCAGGACAATCACACATTACAGAATCAAGAGCGGTGTCGTATCGCAGCCAGTCATATAGAGTAACTTAAAGGATGAGGTTTACACTCGATCGCGCAACTTCGAGTCAGCCCATCCCGGAAGGCGCCTATGTACGAACCTAAATGTATCCCCGCATCCATGAACTGACAACGTCACACTACCCCAAAGCATTGCCTTTGTTAGGCAAGTGCCCGTCATCCATTAGTAGTGAATAGCACTGGGGTAGACGAAGCCTGCAGAACGTGTATATGTCTAGACCTTCGAGGAGTATCCATGTGGGGCACTGTCACAAGGCAATTCACTTGACGGATGTCCCTTTATCGAATCTGCGGGTATTCGAGATCTTTGCCGATTCTCTCTGCGTGCGAGTGGCATATTTGGACTCTCCTTTCTGCTCCTCGATTATTGCGAATTGTTAGAATCAATCTTGTGATCGAGATTGACACAATGACTTCTGATTATGGGAATGAAAAGCAAGAGACTTCTCACGTAGAGCGTGCACAGGACTCGCCGACAGGTGCCTCGTTCACGCTTGACAGAGAGAACACCATCAAAGGTATCGATGTCCGCAACACGAATGCCGTGAAAGGTGACGATTCGGATGGGAAAGTCGTATGGAAGGTTCGTAGTATATTCGCTGCCATCTCTCTTGCTGGACTGTATACTGGTACGTATCTCTACCATTGATGCTTCCCTCCATCTGACAGGCAGATAGGTTCTCAAATTATCCTGTACTTTACTGGCGGCTCACTCGGCTTCATTGAAGAAGATCTCCAGCTCTCACGAGGCGGTGCATGGCTTCCGACGGCAAACATTTTGGCTATCGCTGCTGCTTGCCCGTATGCAGGGTACCTTCAAGATTTGTTCGGAAAGAGATATATTGCCCTCTTTGGATCCTTGTGTATCTGCGTCGGGTGCGCTTTGATGGGTACTACGCATTCATTTGCTCAGTCCTTGGCTGGAATGGCCATCTCGGGTGTTGGTGCGGCGATTGGTGAATTGACCGGCCTTGCTGGGTGAGTTGCTTTCGCTGGATGCTTGAGGTAGTTCATTAACTGACGTACTGATAGTCTTGCTGAAGTCGTACCTGTCAGATATCGTGGATACTCTCTCGCCCTCGTCACAGCCTTCGTCTTCCCATTCAGTCCCTATCTCCTCTACGTTGAGCTCTGGTCTCACGGCAACAGCGTCGGTTGGCGATGGGGTCCGTGGACAGCTCTAATCTACAACGGCGTAGTCGGTCTCGGTCTTCTTTTCAGTTACTTCCCGCACTACAATCACACGCGCGCCGAAGGCTTCTCTCGTCGTGTCGTTCTTAAGCGTGTCGATTACGTTGGAGGCATTCTCTCTATTGTGGGGCTTACGCTTTTCCTGGTCGCGCTACAATCTGGTGGTTATACGCATTCATGGGCTAGCGCGTATGTTCTCTGCACCTTGTTGATCGGCCTCTTTCTTATCATCGCTTGGGTGATCTATGAGTGGAAATTCGCCAAGCACCCCATGGTTCCCGGCGAACTCTTTAAAGGCCAACGAATCGTCGGTCTCGCCTACGTCGTCGCCTTCGCAGCAGGCATGAACTTTTTCTCCATTCTAAATTTCTATCCCCTTGTTTTTTCTTCCGTCTACGATCCCATTCCCATTCGCATTGGGCTTCGCGGTCTTGGTTCCGCGCTCACGACCGCAATCGGTGCTGTCGTTTTCAACGCCGCGTTGTCGTGGTTTCCGGACAGGAACAGAGAGGTCCTGCTAGTTGCGGTGGTGTTCATGACGGCGTTCGCGGGGAGTCTGTCGTGTATTACGCCCGACAATGAGAGTCTGACTATAGCTTTAGGGAGCCTTGCGTCGTTTGGTGTGGGCGGTGTTTTAGTTCCCGCCGCGACGGCGGCAATGATTGTTTGTCCTGATAGGCTTATAACGACGGCAGCTGCAATGTCGCTTTCCATCAGGACGGTTGGGGGTAGTATTGGGTACTCAATCTACCACAATGTTTTCGCCAACAAGCTTGCACAAAACCTCCCCATCTACGTCAGGGAACATTCTCTACGAGCCGGTCTAAATGCTTCGTCGGTTGAAGCATTCGTAGACACTTTCCTGGCGACGCCCGACGAGGCAGGTCATGTGACTGGTGTGACGCCGGCGGTTCTCGCAGGAGCAGCGAAAGGAAAACAGTGGGCGTACAGTGAGAGCCTGAAGTATGTATGGTTCACTAGCATTGCTTTTGGGAGTATAGCACTCGTCTGCACCATTTTGCTTCCGAGCACAAAGAAGTATCAGACGAACCGGGTGGCAGTGCAAATTTGAGATAAGAGCTGTGAGACGCAATAGTATGGAAGGGGGCAATTTGCTACGGTTGAACGGGCGGGGTACATTGTGATGGTCTGGAGGAGCGGGAGAAGCATCGGAGCACTCCTTCATCCGCGGCCAGCCGCAGCCGCATCGTTCGCTTCAGGACGCCCCATTGCGAAGATTGTTCGAATGGAATCCTCAGTTCATGATGCCGGTTTTTTCACCGGTTTCCGCGTTGCGTTGGCTGTACAGCCTTTTCTCCTATCACTGTCACATCGCTTTTGGAGGACCTTGCGGCAGCAGGGCGTACATGACGCGAGCTGTACTTCGTACAACTGCACGATTGGATATTACGATACCGCAAGCCTCATTTTGCCCTGAACATCTGCCTACTTTTCTCACAGGCATATCAGGCTACAGGTCCACGGATATACCATTGCTCAATTATCCCCTTAGAATCACGGTGAATACACCGACACTATCTCCTTCAGAAGCTTCGGTACCCCTCCATTAATCTGCCGTCAGCAGGAAAGAAAATTTCCGCAGTTCGACAATGCAATCAATCTACTGGTCATATCCACAGCTGATGAACACGTCCTGATCTACTAGCCATGAACACGATGATACCGGTGAAAGGTGTGGGGTGAAGGAGCTAAACCCATTCCGGTCTAAGTCGTGTAAGACCAATTGGCCGCTCCGCTCCACTTGGCAGTCCGGTATGCGTCCACGGCGCCCTTTCCATGCACCTCTCATGCACCACAATCAAGGACTTGCTGCCTGGCAATCCTGGGCTTGCCCAAGCCAAAAGCAACTACCAGCGAGAGTCCTCCACTTGGCTTCCATGGCGTCAACCGGTGTGCATGCCGTGTCCATGGCTGCCTGGCTACGTGCGAGGAGCAGAGAGGTTGGTACCGAGGGGGGGTAATGAGGCTCCGATCTAACAAGATGATATATCTGCCTATATTTTTATAAATGATCCTAAAATCCTCCAGGCTGAATTGTGTCCTGTAGGACGAACCAAATTCTTCTGAATAGTCCATCTTTTACCTTATCATGTCTACTCTTCCTCCAATTGTTGTTCCGCCCGTTCTACATGACATAGCGAACCTCAAGATAGCAGAGCTCAACTGTGCAAAGGATCTCTTCAAAACTCGATACGAACTTCATGGCTCCGATGGTGCAAGCAGCAGTGCCCAGGTCGACCAAGGCGATGCCTTGAGACGACTCAAAGATCTCCTTGAGCGCGTCCAAAAGCTTGATCCGTACATTGAGAGGGAAGATGATATACCCATCTTCAAACGTCTGATCGAACAGGCTCAGAACGATCGCTCCATCTCTTCGGCCAAACTAGCAAGGCTCGAGAAAGATCTGAAGGAAAAGCTGGAGCAGCATGCTAATCGACTCGAGGTTTCAAGCTTGCATGTTGAGCTCTTGAAGGAAGTTTTGGACGCGGATAGAGACGATGGGGGCGCTTTGGAGAAGAAGTTGAGTAGCGTAACGTTCGACGATGAGTTTGAAATGGTGGGGGATGAACTCGAGGGCATGTTTGAGAGGTTTGAGAAGAATGCGTTTACAAGCAAGGAGGTTGATGAGGAGAGAATCAAGGAATATCTTGAGGGACTTTTTGACAATGAGTCTGCTCAGGATCAGCTCAAGAATATACGTGATTCCATCGAAGACTATGGCGAAGAAATTCTCCAGAGCTGCACCGAAATCGACGACGAGCTAGTCATCTGGTGTATCGAAGACCTGCTCAAGAACGACCATATCACTTATGAGAAGAAGAGAGTGCTTCAGGGCTACTTGCAATCCCCAGCTGCGATCAGGGAGCTCAAGAGCACACTCAACACGAAGTCGATTCAACACTGGAACTTCCTCAACTCTGCCACCGGTCTCCCAGTAACTGCCCGTCAGAACTCCGAAGGCAAGTTCACCATCACCATAGAAGAAGACATCATCGATGCCCTCTTCCTTCATGCCCTGGCGGTAGGTTGGTCCATGCAACTCAAAGAAATCCTCAAAGAAGCGATATCCTACAAGGGTGTCTGGCCTGGAAACAATATCCTCAGTATCGAGGAGCTAGAAGAAAGGGAATACTGGCTTCAAGGCACGCGTTACAAGTCTCATGGCTGTGGAAATACGGCACCTCCTGGGCCCCCACCACCGATGCCAGGGGCGCCTTCAAACCCTTTCACGTTAGCATCTTGCTCGTATCCTACGCCACCTCTACCGCCACATAGACGAAGGGCAGGTGGACCACCGCCAGCACCGATACCAATGCCTCCTCCGCCGGCTCCGTATGTCCCCATTGCCAGGGGCCAGAAAGCTTCTGGGAAGAAGAGGCCGCCGGTGGAGAGATACATAAGGAGAAAGGCGCCGCCTATGATTGGGACACCGAATCTCAACGATGAGAGGTATCGAACCTACACGAAGTCTTTCTTCCTGGCAAGACTGCCCATGCAAAATGGTTGCGTACCTGACGTCGTCGATGAGACGAAGACCCAGGCTTTGCTTTTGAAGACTCTGGCTACAGAGGCAAATTTGAAACTTGTATTTGAAGGCTCCGTCTGCGATGTAACTGCGAAGTTCGACGCATTCGCCGAGTCACTGCCACACAACACGATTTTGGCTGTCCTGAAATTCCTCGGCGTGCCGGAAAGGTGGCTTGACGTGTTCGACAGGTTCCTCATGGCGCCATTGAACATGGGTCCCGTTGTGCGTGGGACGGACGATCAGGTCTTGTCACGCACATGCGGAGTCCCGACAAATCACGGGCTCGAAGCATTGTTTACTGAAGCAGTCTTGTTCTTCCTCGACCTAGCGGTTCACCAGAAGACGAATTCGTACCTTTACCGCTTGCGCGACAAGTGTTACTTCTTAGGGAAGCAAGAGCAAGTTGACTCAGTGCTCGGTGAAGTAAGACGGTTTGCGAAGGTTATGACAGTGGATGTTTCTTTTGGCAATATCAGTGATGAAGCCATTGGATTCGTCAACTTCAGCATAGATGAAAACGCCATTACCTACACCCTAGATAACACCAAGATCGAAGCGCACGCCCGCCGCATCAAGCGACACCTCGCATCATGCAGCACAGTCATCGAATGGGTCCGCACCTGGAACATCAACATGGGCACCTACGCCTCCCACCTCTTCGGACCTCTCGCCAATGTCTTCGGAAAGGTTCATCTCGACGCTATAACCCAAGCATACAATCACATGTACAACATCATCTTCGACAACGGAGACTTAACCACCCACGTCCGAAACCCCCTCACCACACACCTCCAAACCCCCCTCCACGACCCTCCCCTCTCCCTCGAAGCCCTAATTCACCTCCCCCACGCCTATGGTGGCCTAGGCCTAAAAAACCCCTACATAACCCTCAACATCGCCCACGACCTCCCCACCTCCCCAGCCTCCATCCTCGCCGCCTTCACAGCCAGCGAAGAAAAATACTACAGCCGCGCCAAATCGCGCTTCGAACGATTGACCAAGCACGCAAAAGCTGAAAAACTTTCAAACCTCTTCAACGACGATACCACGCGCCAATACAATGTCCTAGGCCTAACTACAGACCCCACCATCTTCCCCTCCCTCTCTCATATCACTAAAAACCGCGAACGCGCCTCCTACCTTTCTCTTCCGCCGCCGTCATATCCCGACCCCTCAACCCACATCCTGCGGCCCGACCTCCTCGATGCATATGGCAAGCTGCTAAGTGAGCCGCACGACGACATTATTGCGAGCGATAGGGTTCATGATGAGGTTGGGAATATGGCGGATAAGGGGAGGGGGAGGGGGATGAAGCGGTTTTGGCAGATGAGTGGGGAGGAGAGGTGGGTGTTGGTTTTGTACGCTGAGGAGTGTTTTGAGAGGTATGGGGGTTTTGATGTTTGGTGGGGGGAGGGGGTACCGAGGGAGGTTTTGGGGTTGGTCAGGGGGGATGCGGTGGGGGGGGATGATTGGGGAGATGGGTCGTCGTATTTTAGTTTGGAGTGAGGGGTTGTTGGGATGTATTTTTGAGGTTAGGTTTGCTTGTGTGTGTGTGTGTGTGTGTGTGTGTGTGTGTGTAACGGTCTGTAACGGTCTTTCTTTCATACTTACTTACTTTCGTTCCCTCTCTCTTTCGTTTTCAGGTGGAGGAAGGGGCAATTATGTTCCTTTTGTTACGATTACGCTGGGTACTTCCTAGCCCGAGTGTGTAATTAAATGAGTATTTCCTCACCAAGACCACAGTGATGATGATAATGTGAATTTCGACAATGATGTCATAAACCTCTTTCCAAAGTCATATTACTTTACGCACATTCTCTCCTCACCCCCTCCCAGAATATAGGCATCTTAGTGATACATTAAACGTCTAGCCAGCACTACCGTTATACTACACCATCACCACCACCAACATCCCCCACACTCACGCTTTCAGCTCTTCAAAAAAAAAAAACCGTACTTCCCGAGAAAAAGGCACATCATACATACTTCGTAGAAAAAGCAAAAGCAAATAGCCAACGCGATTCCATATGCTGAAATGGAAAGTTTCAATCTGGCTTACGGGATAGGTAGACTATGTGCCATGTGGGATGAGCATCGATATCGTACATGCCATTTTGAGCTGGATAGATAAATTGTTAGTTTCTTTTGCAAAAGGTAGGTTGGTTTGGATTGTATCCTTGGCTTTTACCACTCCCTTACTTTCTCGCTCTCTATCTACACATCCCAGAGGAGAAGATTTGAACGTTCAGCGCTTAGAACTTGGCTCTTCGAGCTTGAAGCTTTGAATGGAATTCTAGTGGGTATGTAATGCGTATCTAATAGATAATAAGGATAGAACTATCAAGAGGACTAGGATTTTTAATATAACCATGTATTGAATTGATACACTACTTTCCACTCTCCTCCCCTCCTCCCCTCCCTTATTCTCCCCTTCCTCCATACTTTGCCGGCGGTAGCAAGAATGGTAGCTAGACGAACAAACGAACACGTCCACCGTACATCTAAATGAAGAAGTGTGGCGGCAAAAGGGTCGTACCCTACAAGATCCAAGGATCTTGTGGTACATATACATGCGCGACAAGAAGAAAAATATTCAAGGGATACATGTAGTTATAACCTTTCCCCAGCCCATAAAACAACATGTAGTAAATACAGAGCCAGCTCCAGAACCAAATCCAGGCCAAGCACAAAAGAAAAGAATAAAAACTATACGTTTTGCTTTCAAAACTACATACATATATGATGGGGAAAGCGCGGGAGGGAAGAGAACGGGAGAGGGGGGGGATTTAAAGCTTGGCAGTAGGTATCCGTAGTAATTTTCGCCCCAAAAAATAGCCCTCTGTTTTTCTTGTCCTTCCTCCCCTATTCTCTCCCCTATGTATACTAGTCACCCCTCCTCCTCCTCCTAGCCTTGCTCTATACCACCCCACTTTCCCCGACTCCAATCCCACCCGAATGATGAACAATCACACCACCTAAACCACACGAATACATGCCAATAGACCACGAATAGCTAGCGTGAGCGGTAGGGGGAAGGGGGCTGGGGGCTGGGGGCTGGGGGCTAGGTGGGTAGGAGAAGTTGAATGATTGGGGTGATGGGGATGGTTATAATGTACTTTATATTGGATACTTTATATTGGATACTTTATATTGGATACTTGATACCATAAAGCGACGCGAATCTTTCTTTACAAGCATTGAGCATCACAATCACCCACTGTGACACACTTATAACTTGAACACAAACCCACTCACTCACTCACTCACTCACTCCCAACCAACCAATCAACCACAACTCAAACTTAAACTCAAAGCCAACCCCAACAACAAAACCCAAAAACAATAACACCAATTACAACAAATCCACAACCCAAAGGAAGACAAAAATACCCCATACGATTTTTTTTTAGGAAAGAACAAGAGAATAATAGAAAAGGGAGGGAATGAAAAGAAATCATCTTAATCAATACCATCATTTTGACCAAACATCGCTTTATTCTTCTATCCTAGTAGCACCACCCATCCCATAGATCCATGCCATGCCATACCATACCGTACCATGCCATCCCAACTATACCACTCATCCCATCCCACCCATTCAACTAACAACTACTCAACCCACATCTGCAATCATCCACCACTCCCATCAAACCAAGCACAACAAAAGTCCTCGTCCCATCGCATCCCACTCCATCCAACCCGCCTAGAGGAAAGTTAAAGAAAAGAGCGCCCCAGCCTAAACCCCAACAGCGGACTCAAACACCATGAATTGCGGTACTCCGACCCAAAAACGAGGGGGGAGGTGTGGGGAAAGGAGGAAAGGGAAAGGGGTAAATGAATAATGAATATCCCAAAGGAGATACGAAGGGGTAAACAACAGCAACAGAAAGAAGAAAACAACATAATACAAGAAGCATAAAGGCAAGAGGTATAAAGAAAGGGGAAAGGAAGGAGGGGGGGAATCAAAGCAGTTTTAAAAAGGATCGCAAGCAAGCCAAGGAGAGCGACCAAACAACAAAAAAGGGCTATATTAGCAAAAGCAAAAGAAAAAAAGAAAAAAGGTAAAATCGAAGTAGTAGTACTTCGTAGTAGTGGTAATAGTAGTAGGTAAGTGATGCGGCACTTTTTATGAGCGCCACAAGTCCCACCACCAACCATCCTGACACCCCCTTAACCATGCCATGACAGAAAAAAGACTCGAAAACAGACAAATAAACCCAACGCGTAGAGAAACGGGAGAAAAAAGGTGAAAGAGGCTGGAAACCGGTTCCATTGACCGTGATAGGCAAGACCAGAACCGGCCTCCCAAAAACAAGACTCATTAATTAAACTTTGTATTCGCTGGCCATGTGAGACTGAAGAAGTGGAAATGAAGAAGGGTGACACTGATTTGCATCTGACTGCTGAAATATGTCAGATAGGTAGGCTGAGAACACGAGTGGGGTGATATCCGAATGAGAGATTGGAGCTAATGGCAAACAATGACTAGAGGATTCAGAACCACGTGTCGTTGAAAACTTCATACGTTCGATGCCGATGATCCATACACCCCGCATTACTGTGGTGGGTAGTAGGCAGCATGCATCTGCTGCGGATAGTAATAAGCACCATCCGGGCCTGGTGTCATCATACCACCCATGCCCGGTACTGCATAGCTGGCTTGTGCCTGAGGATATCCTTCCATCGGAGGCGCCGTATAAAGCTGCGTTGGGTCGACGTAGAAAGTCATACCGTTCTGTTCGTAGGCGACAGTGTTGGACTGACCTGCAGGAGCAGATGCAGTGGGAGGAGGGACAGGGGGGGCAGCCATGGGTATGGCGTAGGGAGCTTGTTGAGTACCTGGAACAAAAATTGGCACCATGCCGCCAGGTGGAACGAAAGGAGGTTGAGCACCATTTTGCGGGTAGTAGTAACCCTGAGGCGCTGTGAAGCCCTGGGGCTGGTAGCCTTGTTGGAAAGGTTGGAATGCAGGGGCGTGGATGGCTCGCTCGGGTATGTTGGAGAGCGGCGTGCCTGTCGATGTCTGGTTCGGATATGAAGGTTGACGGGTATGCGGGTAGAATGGCTGGGGTTGCTCTGTTGCTGGAACGGCGCCATTGGCATGTGCAGGTATTTGCTGGTGGAACGGCTGCTGCTCTTGCTGTTGTGGAGGGTGGAAATTCATTGAGGCGGGAGACTCGATGCCGGCAACTGAGACGGTCTTTTGTGGGCGAGGCTGGTGCATGGGCAGGGGATCGTTCCAGATATCGCGGAATGCCGTCTTATGCGGTAGCGGGTAGGGCTGCTGCTGCTGCATGGCGAAGGGTGTGCCGCCATTCGGAGAGACGACATGCGGTGCTCCAGAGTATTTGGGGCCGCCGGGAGGTAGTCGGACCACAGGGCGAGAGTTGTCCATGTAGCCGCCCGGTCGAGACATGATGGAACCTGCGGGCGAGACCATGCCGTCTCGGCCGTCACGAGCTATCGATGAACGCCGGCTCATGGCGACACTTGGAGAGTAGACGCTGCCACCATATGCACTCGTCCGCCTGCTCGAGAAGCCGCCACCGAAAGAGCCGAAGCCGCGTCCTCGTCCTCGTCCAAAGCCCTGCTGGTTAGGCCGCAGGGCGCGCGGGATGAATATAAACGACCGCTCGATGGTGGGGAAGATGTAGCGGGGAATGGCGGGCGGCAGAGATATCCTCACGGGCTTGTCACGACGCAGGGGCGGACGGTGGTTGGGCAGGCGGGTGTGCTGCTTAATGGGCACATTCTGGAACAGTATCGGGGCCTTCATGTTGGGGAGGGACACCCGTACTGTGGCATTGTGGGTGTGGACAGTCGTAGAGAAGTTGCGAGTCTGGGGGGCTTTGGGAGCAGGCGCTGCCCTTGATGGCTGCATCGGGGCAGATGCTGCCGGATGTGTGGGCGCGTTCCCAGGAGCGTGTCGTTGCGGGGGTTGATGTTCGGGGGCGGCGTTCACCGTCTCGTGTAGGTCGTGCTGCCACGGCGACTCGGTGGCCTCGGGCGCATTTCTCCGGATACTGTAGCAGTTAGCCATGTGTCCGCACCGGTGGTGAATAGACGTACCTGGCGGGTGAAAACGGCCCTCCGATACCCCCTCCGCGTCCTCCCCGCCCGCCAAACTGCCGGAAGCCATTCTGGGCCGAGGCCGAGCGTTGGTCGTGCATGAAGAAGGCGCCGCGGTTGGGGATGAAGGCCGGGTCCGAATCTCGTTTCTTCTTGTACTCCTCATGCTCCCTCCGTTTCCGCTCAGCAAAGGACTCGGGCCTGCCTGGCACCGGTTCGACAGCGCTGCCCGTCTCAAAGCCCACCGCTTCATCGTCCGGGGCTATGGCCGGCATCTTCAGCCCGTTCAGCATCATCTCCGTGTCCTTTGCGGCGGGAAAGGTGGCGTCCGAGCGGGCAATGGGCGGCGAGGGCATACGTCGGCTGGTGACGTCTGGCCGTGCTTTGGCATCCCGCGAGCTGATGATTTTCCGCTTGACCTTCCCCTCCGTCAGCGAGGCCGAGCTGTCCACCTCACTCAGGTCGCTGTTGTCGGCATCGGCGTTCTCATCCACGTCACTCTGCACCGAAAGGTCGCTCTGGGAGTCCTCCACGCCCGCCACCGATCGGTCCTCGTCGTCCAGTGCCCGGCGTCGTGCGATGGGATTCGTCCGCTTCTTTATGCCCGCCATGGTGATACCGTTATGTGTGGGTGTGGATGCAAGTACAGCTGTAGCTGGAGGTGCAGGGCGTGGGAAAGACAGGCGTGAGTTGGAGGAAGGCTGCTCGGGCGGCTACAGAGGGAGGGAGGGAGAGGGGATGGCCCGGCTGCGGAGGGGTCTCTCGGGAGAGCCAGCAAAGGGGTGGATGAGGGTGGGTCGGGACGATGCGTCGAAGGCGGTTGGTGTGTGGGTTGGATGCAAGGCAAGTCTCACAGAGGTGATGGCGACTATCGATGCCTGAGAAAATGATGTGGATAGCGGAATTTGCCGCCTGGAAATGTATCCCTGTCGGGCGTCCAAGCGCACAACAACACCTCCAGCACGAAAGAGTGCTCGGTGGAATGCAATTGGCAGAGTCAAGGCACGCAAAGGGCGGTGGGTCAACAGGTCAGACTGTGTGCCAGCTCGATATGATACCACACGTCTGCGTGGTTACAGGCTGACGTGCCCATCCATCCGCGCTGATTAATCAACATCACGTGACTGTATGCCCAATGCAAACCCCAACACCCCTTCGCTCGAACCAGTGTCCGGCGCCTGCAGGGCAATCACTTGAAAGAACACACCCAGTACTTGAAAGCTCGACATGGGCCTCTGCATGGCTCCAAATTCTCTATTCGCATCACGGCACAGAACAATATTTGGAAGAAAGAAGAAAACAATGTCGCCATTGGACTGCTATGTAATGTAATGCCGTGGACCTGCGACCCAGCCTGGAATCGCTCCTAAGAGAAGATGCTATGCCGTCTCCCCCAGCGCCTAACCAATGCTTAAATGCCACGAAAGGGCTCGAATAGACGCCACGTGATGCAGATATCTCAGAAAGAAAGAAGAAGAAAAAACAAGCAAGAATGACCACCGGGTATGCATGTAGACGTGTAGTCTTATAATGGTGGATGAAAAAAACGAAGAAAAGAAAGAAGAGCAGAGCAAAGATACGTAGTATACAAGGCTTGGGTTCGAATATCCTCTTCAGGTTGTCCCCCTCTTGGAAAGTGGAATTGGTAGCACGTCTTTCACATATTCATGTCGTGAATGTACGTGCAGTCGTCTCCTTTGTTGCACTTGCCGATCTGGAAGAACCTGCATGCAATAACCTTGTGGCGTTTGCTCACGGCATTGTGCTTGCCCTTCTTGTTCGTGTTGTAGCTTTGCTCATTGTCATTTCCGTCCTCGCGCTGCCTCTTGTGCCCGCTACGGGCGTTCTGATTGTACTGAGTTTGCATCGGCGGCTGGTAGGCAGCGCCATCTTGCTGCGGGAGAGGAAAGCCCGGTTGAGTAAAGCCCGAGGGAAGGAGTGGCCAGGGTGCTCCCCCAGGCGGAGAGGCTGATGGAAAGCCGGTGGCTTGCGGAACTAATGTCGCCATCAGAGCATTGAGGTCGATCTGAGGAGCCGCGGCCGCCAATTGTTGGCTGACGGGGAAGGCCATAGATTGGGCAGGTACCGGTGCTTGATCTTGAACTTGACCCTTACTTATAGCCCCGAGAATGGCTGCAAGATCTATTGGAGCCGGGTTTGCAGCCGCCGAGGGAGCGGGTATGGGAGCTGGCGTGTGCATGTTCTGGTCTGCCGGCATTTGTACCACATTCGGATTTAACACAGCAAGCGATTCGAGCAGTTTCGCTACATCAGGAACCGGTGTTGCTTTCGGCGTTCTATCCATGACCACCTGAGGCAGCGGGCCAAAGTTGGTGACTGGTGCCAAGGAAGAAGGCGACGTCTGGGACTCCAGTGGCTCACGTGGGGATGATGGGATGTCGGACGGGTGCGCATAATGTATCAGTATCGTGACTCGCTCGTGCTGGATGTTGGCTTCTTTCTCGGGGCAAGTAGGTGTACACTGGCCACCGCCGAATGGCTCGTAGTTACGTTTGCGCTCCTCAATGTCGATTCGAGAGAAGTCGACCAGAGAAGGCTCTCTCCACGGCCGATGCTCTAGTTCGGGCTCGTCATCGTCATCATCCATCATCTCCTTGTGCTGTTTGAACATGCGGCCTTCACCTCCAATGTCGCCTGCATCCCTCGTCATGTTCTCATCATGGCCGGAATCTTCTTCAGGCTCGTGGCTAAAATATCTGACCGCTACCAGCGAAGATTCAGGTTTGAAAGTCACACGCAAGTGTCGCCGCGACTCTTTGCGTAGTCGCTTTGCCTTCTCTTCGGCCGTCTCGGGGGGTAGCTGCTTTTCTGCCTTTGTCGGCGCTACCGGTTCCTCTACCTTGGGCTTCATAAGCTCGGCCATTGTGTCGGCGAAGGAAAAAGCGGGCTTCACAGTTGCTGCTGGCGTAGATTTCTTGTCCTTGGCAGCGAGTACAGTACCCTTCCCAGCCTGTTTCGTGCTCGCTGTGGGGGTAACGCTTGTAGTCTGCTTTTTGCCTGCAGCGTTCAGAGACGCAAAAAGCGTGGAGGGTTTGTTGACAACCTGGGTAACTCGAGCCTTAGCGGTAGCGGGCATCGGCTTGTCTCCTGGGCGCTTTAATTGCGATGCGGTCGTTGTGGCAGGCTTGACAGCAGTTGTGCCCGCACTCGGTTTCTTATCGACGTTGACCGTCGACTCGTTGGGCTTCACTTTCTTTACAACAGGAGCCACAATGGTAGGCCGGTTCGAAGAAGTTGCTGGTCGCTTTGCACCCTTGGCTTCTGGTGTCACTTCAACATCAGGCGGCGAGCCCACCTTTGATTTCTTCGAGCTTGCAGCGGCACCGCTAATAATCCTTTCGATCAGTTTCTGGTGCTTGTCATTGGCTTTTTTCTTCATCATGTTGAGTGCTCTAAGAATTTTGGTTTCTTCGAGGAGCTCAGTGCTCAATGTGCTTGTACATCCAGCCAACACTTCATATATGGCAGAAGGAAGATCCCCATCGTAGTCCTGCACCTTGATCGCGTTTGCTAGAAAAAGATAACAACAGTAAACAAAAGCCTTCACTGCTCCAATGTTGTAAAGTACGTCGGGATGGGCATACTGCAACACCGCCTTCAACGCGACCAGTAAAAGATTCTTTTGGCCGTTGACTCGGTTCCTCAACTCTGGTAGTTCAGTCGCCTTCTTGTTCTCCTCCGCCTCTGCCAGCGCTTTGGTATCTGCCCGCCATCGCTTTTGAATCGTGCCGCATATCTCCCAAAACTCACGTAAACTGATTTTGGTCTTCTCCGAGGTGAGTGGGGATCGACGAGGATGCCAGGTCGCTTTGATGATATCGTAGCGAGTGGCCTCTTGTGTTCCCTCTGGTCGAGAGGCGGGGAGTGGTGACGGTTCGTCGTCTTCATCGTCGGTATATTCACTGCTGTCATCCGAGTCATCGTAGCTTTCACTGTCACTGACGTCTTTCTGGATAGTCTTGCCAGACGGCAGTCTTTTGGGGGGCAGCTTCTTGGCGAGCAGCTTCTTATTGTCAGCGCCCGCCTTGCGCAGGTCCCTGACGGATTGGCGAGGCGTGTACACCGGAAGGGCGGCTACAAATTGTCAGATATTACGATTATGGATTTAGACAACATGACGGCTTACTCCTATTAGATGGGAGATGAAAAGTATCAGAACCGAGAGTCACGATTTTATTAAGAGCAGTTGAATTAGTGGCTTTCGCCAAAGCAGATTGATCAAAGATGACAAATGCGCCTGACTTCCTAGCCTTTGGCAACTCATACTCTGGGTTCTTTTTGGGCGGCACTATTACGGGCTGCATCGGCCGCTGGGAAGCGAAAGATTCGGCTGTCGGTCGCGGAGTCTATGTAGGCATAAGTACATTATCAAATATGAAGGCGACGCGAATGCTTACCTGGTATGGCGAGGCGGTTGCACGGGGATTCTGTACTGCCAGACCCTGCTGCAGAGCCTGCGGAGTCACGGTATTTGACGGTGCTTGGGGAGATGCATTCCGCAAGCCCACAGCATATGGCGAGTGTTGCTGCTGGCGCAGTGCGTTGGCATCGAGGCCCAGTGCGGGATCCACGTTGGCGGCATGTCCGTAGCTGGGCATGCCAGCATGGCTTCCGAATTGACTATATTGGTAGGGCGATGCAGTGCGTAATCCTTGGGCGTGGTTCTGGTTCTGGTACGACTGGCTAATGGAACTGTATGACTGAGGTTGTTGTTGTTGTTGTGGTTGTTGCTGTTGCTGTTGCTGTTGCTGCTGTTGTTGTAAATACGAATTGTGATGCCAAGCCTGGGTGGGGTTGGCGAGGCCGCTGAGCTGACCATTAGCCCATTGAGCACTGAAAGGGTCTCCAGAAGAAGCAAAGGGAAGGGTCGCGAATGCCTGGTTGGTGTACATGTTTTGCTCTTGAAGTGGGAGATGTTCATTAGGCACGTGACTGGGGGCCATGCTGGTCTGGCTGCGGGCAATGATTGACGTCGCTAAAGTTTGGACGCGCAAACAGGCGCTGATTGGCCAGACCCACTACCAGCGGCACGGTGGAGTCCAAATCCAGCAAACGGGAATTTATGCGACAATGCAAAGTGCACTAGGCGCCAACAAGACTGGCGCAGACTCACAGGGGTGAAGGAGAGTCCGGATCGGGTAGATATGAGTGGTGAGAAAGACCCGTAATACTTCCGTTTCGGGTTGTAGCGGTGAAATGGCTGAGTGCTTCGCTGCAGAGATCCCGGCAGATGTCCTGGGTGTGCCCAGATGGCCAAAGACGACGCCGACCGCTCGATCTCCTCTCCCCGTCAGACGCGCCCGCACACTCACTGCCGTGTCCGCTGTCCGCCGTCCGCTTTCCGCCGTCCGCCGTCCACGAAGCCGTCAGGCGGTAGATGGGCTTGTGAATTACGGCGGTGGCAAGAGCAGCGACGACACTGCTGATGCGTCACTTGACGTTTCCGCACCCCCAATGCACGCGCGACGTCGTCGCTATTAGCTTGCAAGAATGCTTATAAGCCCTGTGCGATCGCAAGCCAGTCGACCTCACTGATGACAGACGAGGAGCGCCGGAGGAGCTGCTATCAGTCGCGGACGATGGAAATCACTGCCTGCGTGCCTGCCTGCCTTCCCTCGCTCTCCTCTCTGCCACCGACAAACTTTGCCACCACAAGCTGAACGCACAAATGCCCCGTTGGAGGGTCGTAGATGATGAAGTCTAATTTAATCAGACGCCCCTATTTAGCGGGCTGAAGTTCACTGGAGAGGGACATGAACATGAAGTAGTGGGAGGGGATGAAAAAGCGCGTGTTGGCGACGGGTTGGGTGAGAGAGTTGTGAAGGAGAAAGCGAAGGAGCGCAGACGGCGCCCTTGAAAAGGCGAGAGGCCTTGGCGACAAAGAGCGCTAGTCCGAACGTGGCCCGCTAGTGTTAGGAGGGGCGGCGCGCGACCGGACAGCGAAGTCGATAGATGTTGTCGAGATGCACAGCCGGGGGGGCTTGTGAGAGTGATCTGTGAGGTCGAAGAGGAAGAGGTGCCGTCGAGATGACGCACAAGAGATGCGAGCCGCGTTGCTCTCGTCGTTGTGTGGTTGATTGATTCATTGGGAACATTCAACTCAGCGGACGCGGGCGCATAACCAACGAGGGCGCTAGGCCGAAAGCGGCTCGCTAGCAAATGGACGGCAGCGCAACCTTCAATGGAGAACACATTGATTGAGATGCCGGTGGAGCAGATGAGATGAGCATTGAGGGATCGAGTATCTACACATTGCTGTATCCTGCATGTGTGTGTGTGCACTAGGTAGCCATTTCGACGTGTTTTCCTTGCAGTAGATGTCTAATACGGAATTCTACGCTTCAAGCCCGTTCAACCCTGGGATAGGGCGCCGCACTGGCATAGCTACCTAGATACTGTAAAGCCCTCCCCTCGCATGCCGCAACTTGCACCGGGCGGGCGCCAGCCAGACACACACTATGGCCTCACTTCGCGATCGGCAGATAGGTGCGCATTGCAAATAGCCCTCTTGTGTACGCCACGCTAATACAGTGTTCAGCCTCCATCCAGCGCATCCTGAACCTCAATGCCCCCAAACAGCCCTCGGACGCCGACGATGCGAATGCCAGCGCCGCCGCCGTGCAGCCTGCAAACTCGCCCATTCTGTCCGAGACCGGCGAGCCCATATGGAAAGTGCTGGTCTTTGACGACTTCTCGAGGGATGTGGTGTCGTCCGTTCTACGTGTCAACGACCTGCGCGCATGGGGGGTCACCATATACCTGCCGATAGGCACGACGAGGCATATGATACCCGATGTGAGCTGCAGCACCTATCTCCACCGGTATTCACGATATCTGTAGCTAACAGAGTAGGTGCCCGTCATCTACCTCATAGAACCAACCGCCGCAAACCTCCAGACCATCACAAGCGACCTTTCACGCGGCCTCTACTCCCCCGCCTACATCAACTTCATCTCCTCCGTGCCCCGGCCGCTGCTCGAGGACTTTGGGGCCCAGACGGTCACATCGGGCACCACCGAACACATTGCCCAAATCTACGACCAATACCTGAACTTTATCGTGTCGGAGCCGGACCTCTTCTCGCTGGGCATGCCCGGCGCGTACGGCACCCTGAACAGCAATGCAGTGTCAGACCAGGAGCTGGATGTCACTATCAACCGGATCGTGTCGGGACTCTTTTCTGTTGTGGTCACCATGGGCACCATGCCAATAATACGTTGTGGAAAGGGCGGCCCGGCGGAGGACGTGGCTGCCAAACTTGACAGGAAGCTCAGAGATCATGTCCTGAATTCCAAGACGAACCTGTTTTCCGGTGATCAGAAGTCGGCTGCCAATACCACGTCGCGGCCAGTCCTGATCCTCGTGGACCGCAACGTAGACTTGACGGCAATGCTGAGCCACAGCTGGATCTATCAGTCTCTGGTTTATGACGTGCTGGACATGCACCTCAACAAGATCACCATGACTATTCCTCTCGACAAGGACCATCCCGAGAAGGGGTCAAAGAAGCAGACATACGATCTAGCAGCCTCTGACTACTTCTGGCTACGGAACGCCTCACTACCGTTCCCTCAAGTTGCCGAAGAGGTAACTCAAGAATGGAATAAATATCAGGAGGATGCCAACGATATCACCAAGAAGACGGGAACATCTTCAATAGACGATCTTTCGGGTGATGGTGGCCAATTTGCTGCCCATCTCAAAGGAGCCATGGCAGCACTTCCCGAGTTGAGAGAGCGGAAAGCGACCATCACCATGCACATGGAGATCTTGGAGACGTTGATGGAAGGTATCAAGGACCGAAAACTCGACCAATACTTTCAACTAGAAGAAGAATTGTCAAAACAGACCAAGACACAGATCCTCGAACTCATCAAGAATGCCGACATGGGGAAGCAGCCGCTCGACAAGCTGCGGCTATTTCTACAATGGTAAGCACAAGCATACTTCGCCAGAATTTGGTGAAATCATGGCATTTTATGTATACCACTTCAATATGCTAACACAAACAGGTACTTGACCACGGAAACGGAAGTCAGTCGCGCAGACGTCGAAAGCTTTACACAAGCACTCGAAGCCGCAGGCGCCGAAACAAGTCCTATCAAATATGTCGCAACCGTACGACAACTTACACGAATGACCATGATCTCTTCCGCGCCCACGCAATCCTCACAGCCCACATCACAGCTCTTCGGCGGCTTCAGTAGTCTTAGCTCCCGCGTTACTGATCGCTTCAAAGAGGCCGGTCTCGGTGCCAATTTTGAAGGCCTCCTTCAAGGTGTCAAGAATTTCCTGCCAGCGAATAGAGATCTCACACTCACAAAGATCACCGAATCGATTATGGATCCTGCGAATGCATCGTCAAGTGCGATCAGCAAGACGGAGGATTACTTGTACTTTGACCCGCGGTCGGCCAACGCACGTGGCACCCTTCCTCCTGCGAGCCAAGCGCGGAACCAGCCGTCGAGTCGGATAGGTATAGAGGCTACATTTGGCCAGAGACGACAAGCTTTCTCAGAAGCTATTGTGTTTTCCGTTGGTGGTGGTAGCATGGAGTAAGTCAATCCTTTTCTCCCTCTCCCCTCTTTCTTGGCCAGAAAACTCATCATCTACAGCGAATATGGCAACTTGCAAGAATGGGCAAAGAGAACAGGCGCGGGTGGCGCGTCCGGCACAGGACAGAAACGAAGAGTCATCTACGGCTCGACAGCCATCTTGTCGGCGACCGATTTCGTCAACAACGACTTGGCGAAACTAGGCAAGGAGGGATCGTAGAAAATAGCTATCCACTATCAACGATACTGAACACGCTCATCCTACCGCATAACGTATAATGAAAGGAAACGACGTGTATGCCCAACCTACCATTCCCCGACGCACTGTTATGTATCATCTTCCCTCCCTCCCTCCCAACGTTACATCAACATAGCTTGCACATGCAGCTACGTCATATCCGCTTTACACCCCCCCTCCCCCCCTTTCCCCTTCCCCACTATTCATATCTTCTAGACGTACGGAGTAAACCACCCGTATGTACGTTGTAAAACCCACAGATCTGGCACATGTCCCCCTCGTTTCACCCTCTCCCAAAGCCAGAGTGATAGCCCAGCCAGCTTGCATGCGCCCATGCAGCCCGGATAAGGATATCTTCGTACGCACGCACGTGGCATGTATGCTGTATATCGTAGGCGCGTACGGAATACGATATAGCCATCTGCAGTCGAGAGGGGCGCCGTCGAAACGTTGGAGGTGTGGTGTATCGTATATAGTATATGTGTATGTGGTAAGTATATCTATATGAGAAATGCCCAACGCATCCGCTTCCCCCCCCCCCCCCCCCCTCCCACGCTCTAAGCGCTGTAGCGCTACGGAGTATTTCTTTCCCATAACTTAAGCCCTTGTACAATATCCAGTCCTGACGCTGGAAATTCATCGTTCTTTTTACCCTCGTCTACTCCGTACACTCTCTCATCCATCTTGACTAAACTAAGTACTAGTTGCTTCTGTTGGCTGCGGTGTCTGGGACGGGGCGTGGGGGTCTTGTATTTATCGTATTGGCGCTATATCTATATCTGTATATCTGGGCGGAGGTTATGCGATATATGTCGGGTAGAAACTAGGGCAGGCTGCGGGGAATCTTCCTTCCTGGCTTCTTTTTCTCCGGCGGGGGGGGGGGGGGGGGGGATTGTTAATGCTGTTGTCCGTTGGTGCCATGGGGCTGGAGGGGGCATGGGGGTTCGTGGATTCGTGGCTGGGGGTGATGGGATGGCATGGTTATGTACAGATTATAGCGATTTGGGCGGAGGTATATACAATAAACGCATCGTAAGGGGAAGGGGGATGCGAAGGGGATGCGGTAATTAGGGATAGAGTGAGATAGATAGAAAGGGTTATTAGTTACTATAGATGACCCTGAATACGACGGATGTATTGTATGTAGCGGTGATGGATATTAAATTGTTATTTCTCCGTACGGGGGGGTAATGATATTGTAGATGGATATTGTAGCACGTGTTGGAATTACATAGTTCCTCCGCACGGAGTATATTGTATACGATAAAGTTTGTTGCCATGTCGATCTTTTGTTCATCCATCTATGTGTCATTGCATCGTGCGTGCGTGCGTGCGTGTGTGTGTGGGCGCGCGGATTGACCATGTACCGAGTATGGACGGAGCATTGTATCCATCCTATCGTGCAAATGTACATACAGAGTACGTGTCGGATACTGTTATGTTGTATCTGCTATGGTATGATGTGATATGATGCGATACGATATGATATTGGGCGTCCGTGCTTGATGCGCGCCATTGAAACGTCGAACAGGCATCTGGAAGGCTGGAATTCATGCGGGTCGTTTTTGTCCCGGGGAGCGTTTACAGGTGTATGTTGGCACGTTGGGTGGCATTGGCAGGGTTGTTGGGTGTGGGGTGTTGGGTTTGGATGGAGATCGGGAGGGGGTTGGTTTGATCTAAGGATGGGTTGGGGGTGTTTGTGTGGGTGGGCACGTGCTGGGGTTTTTTGTTTTGGGGGAGGGGGCATGGGAACGGTTGGGTGGTGGTTGATGGGTAGGTTAGGTGAGGGGTGTGTGATGGGTAGGGAATTGCGGTTTTGTGTGGGTGAGGAGATGTGAAGAGAGGAGAGAGATGTATGTATGTAGTAGTTTTTTTTGGAAATGAAAGTAGTCGTCAAAGGGGGTATATAATGTTCTATCTATGACCAACTACTCACTCAAATAGACAATCGATCATTCAGTCAATGAATCAATCGCACAGCCACCAGATAGATAGCGAAATGATGAACAACAGAAAATACGAAGAACAAGAAGGCGCAGCCTGAAAAAAGAAAAAGAAAAAGAAAAAAACGCCACTTAATGCTCCCAAAACAATACAACATACCTCCCCTCTCTCCCCTCCCATACATACCAATACACTAATGCATCCTCCGATTTTTAAAGAAAACAAGTACACACAAGACTCATTCAATCCCCTCCACCAGGCCCATAAACTCGATGTCTCCTAACACCCCTCTCCCCACTCTTCTCATCACCTCCAGCACCACCACCAGCACCACTGCTAGAAGAAGACCCATTACTTTCATCCAGTCCCTCCACGAACCCTTTCTCCCCAAATACAACACCCTTGCCACGCAATACCCAACTGATTAAATTCTTCCGACTCGCCATGCCGCACGTATCGCTTGCGTTCCGCACATGGCCCCCAGTATACGGATTATTCGGCGTGAGGATCCAAGCCCGCGCGAGATTCTTGTAGGGCGCGCCCTTGATGACTTCGGGGACGGCGACGAGGAGGGTTTTGGAGTGGGCGAAGGGAGCGAAGATGATGGCTTTGTTTGCCGGGGTGGGGGCTGCTTGAGGTGGTTGTTGATGAGGCTGATGTTGATGATGGACGGACGTTGGTACAAGGAGGGGGGGAGGAGACGTCGAGGTTGGAGAGGCGGATGGGGAGGTGATGATTAGGGGGCCGTGAGTGCATTCTGATGCTCCTGATGCCCATGGAACACCGCTTGCTATTAGCAATGCGATGACGTTGAGGAGTGTCGATAGCGCTTGCAAGGCTGTGGGATGTTGGGTATATCTTTGCAGGATTAATTGTGGGTGGAACATTATTTCTATGGCGCGAAGGTCTAGGGATTCGAGGGTGGGACTGGATGGTGATGGTGTGGGGAGCTGCGAGGCTATGTCTATGAACCATTGTATGCCGCATTCGAAGGCGCAGGCGAGGGTTTGGATGAAGATGTTTCGGAGAGCTGGTCCGCGGGGGTGGTTGGAACCTTGCCATGTGTTCCAAAGGTTGGAGCGCGTGCGGATCGAGTAATTAATGCAGACGTCGATGAATTCGCGGGCTCGGTGGATGTGTCTTGAGAATTGTGGGTTTGATTGCATGCGGTGTGGGAGTTCAAGGAAAACGAAGTCGAGTTCGACGTATTCGGCTCTGCCGTCTGATCCTTGGGTTATCATGTCCCAGCCTTTTTCCTTGTTCCCGTCGTTTTCTAGCATCGCTCGTCCGTCCTTAGATATTGGTGCCGTTATCGAATTGGGAATGTCTACGCTTGTTGGTCGACAAAGCCATGAGACACTCCCGTCGCATAATCGTAGTGGCTCTCCTAGTGTGCACAGTGCCACTGGATCCCGTGCTGCTAGTCCGATCAGCAGCAACTGACGTAGACATTCATCTTCAATAGCAGGACGCTGGAATGCGGTGCTGGGCTTGAGGGCCAGTGGTAGATCGCATGTATTCAGTATTATAGAGATCTTGTCGCGGTTGGCGTCGAGGCGGCGGAGATATGGAGCCAGTGAAGGGTTCCCCGAGGCTTGGAGTAGAAAAATTCGGGGGATGGTAGAGATGAGGCTGATGGGAGAGGTTGGATATGACATCGATGTCGGTTGTGTCGGAGTAGGTGTTTGTGCAGGTGTCATGCTGTTATGGGGACTGCGTACTGCGAGCGAAGGCTGTCCTTGGTGCTTCTTGGTCGACGAAGAAGAGCACGAGGGACCAAAGCGCTGAAGCAGTGTTCGAATCTGTGCCTGTCTTGTCGGCGATATTGTACCAAGTTCGCCCGCAAGACTCAGCATGTGCGCAAAAAAGTCCCCCGTAAACCTCACGACCGTACCAACTCCCTCTTCTTCTTCCTCCCCCCCTTCCCCCTCTTGTCTAAAGCATGGAACAAGAAAAACATGTTGCCTCGCCATATGCATCTCCATCGCACACCAGGCTCTCTCAAACCACGTGGACCCAAGTACTTTATCCGTGAATGACAAGAGCAGTGGGTGCTGTTGCATGAGTGGAGTGATTCCACTCCTGTTCATGGCGGACAGGTCATTATAGGGGCATTGTCGAATGTACTGTTGCAACAATTCCGCTTCCTGAAAGCTCGCAACAACATCATCCAATGCCACAACCACCTCCCTAGCATTCTTGTACACATCGCCCATCCAAGCCACTGCGGCCGCTCTCTCCTTCTCATCACTCTGCTCCACACACACCTGATCGAACCATAGGCCCTCGCCTACCCGTCTCTCCCCAAGGACACCCATGAACACACCCAGACTGATGGGTAGCGGAAACTGTTCGACAGTCCTGACCCATCCGAATGGTAAGTCACCAACTGGAGACACCACCTTGCGTGGCATCTCATGGGTGGCGTCCCTCCGCGCATAACTCAAAGCGATGAAACTTTCTTCTTCGCCAGGGAGATCATCGATGTCGTGGATGAGACGGAATTGGAGGGCAGAGGTGGTGGATGACTTGGTGGTGAAATCTTTGGCCACCGAGGGTGCGAGCCGGGCGAGGGAAGAGATGAGAGTGGAAGCGACATCATCATCCTCGTCACCATCATCGTCGCGATCGATAGCGCTCGTTAGTGAGGCAGGTGTGGCGGAGGAAAGGAGACGCTTGGTAGTGGTCGGGTCGATGAATCTGGCGTGTAAATCTGAGGTGTCGAGCTCATCCTCGTCAAACTCAAGGACTTCGCAGTGTGCCCCCTGTATGAGAGGATTCTGGTAACCTTGGATTGGAGTGGCCATGTATTGATACAAGTGGACGTCTAGACCAACCATTACATAGGCTCTGGATCGGACAGTGAACACGAGTCAAGTAAGACAACTGAGTAGTGAACGAGCAGCAATGTTCGGAGTGCTACCGTGCATGTATGTAATTGATAGCACCCTCAATATAAGGGCAGAAACCCAGGCAGCGAGGCTGTCACGCTTTAAACCCCATCTTAATCCCCGCGGATCTTCATCCTGCCCGCTCATCGTCACCGGATGCCTCCGCAAACAAGAGCAAGCCTCTGACAAGAAACCCTCGATTTATGTGTTGCATTACTACTTGGCGCCACAGTTGTGTCGAACGTGGGCAAGGTCTGTAAGTGTTTACAGTAAACGTCTGGGGTTTGACTTGAAGGGGCATGAGAAGAGGGTCGTGCAAGGAAAGCCAGGTGAGAAGAACCAGTCAATCGGGACCAAATGTGACAAGTGATGGATGTGGAAGGTCAGATGCAGGAACAGTCACTAGGCATTAATGACATCGGCACTCGAGACGATGGCACCGCACGGCTGTATAGAAAAGAGGTCGTGTCGCATCTAACATAGAAAGTGCTAAAAAAACGAGATGAGGCAATGCGTGGCGTCTACATGGTTCAGTGGTTGTAACCGTTGTATTGCAAACCTTGTTGTCGGCTTCTGAAAGCTATAGAGCAACTGGGTTCGAAAAGGGCTGTCCTCGATCTTTGTTTGCTTCGGGCAGAGTTGCGCCGATGACAGTTGTTCTAACGTATGCTCAAAAGCGGTTATGTCGGAAACACAAGAATCCAAGTGTTGATCTGAGGCACATGGTGCAAGAGGCGCAAAAATAGACCCACACCCCTGTCGTGGACGAAAGATGAGCGCCATGTTGTTTGTTCGTCTGTCGCGATGATCGGGGGCTCCAAGCCAGAAAGCCAAACTGTTTCTGTTTCGCCACTTTGCAGCTTGTATCTTCACGACTCAACACCTACTCTACGCCGTGTTTCCGTGAGACGCAATTGACAAATATCCCCAAACAAAAACTAATCAACTTTGGCGTTCACCAATCGTCCGTTGGGGCTCGATATGACATTGGACAGCCGTAGGTTCTTCCGCTTGTATTTGCTGTGTTTCCTAAGACGTTTCCTTGCCACCATGACTGGAACCGAACTCTTGGTCACAAGGTAATTGCTGAAAGAGCCCAGTAAAACCCTATTTGCTACAGTCAGACCTCGTACATATTTGGCAATGCGGCACGGGAAAAAAACTTACCCTTTTAAAGCATTACGCCCTCTGGACCCGAGAATTACCAACGTTGGTTCGAGGAAGTCAATCTGTCAAGCTAATGTCAGTAGCACGTCAAAAGTGTCATGACTGTTTCGTACTCACCACTTCTGTGATCATGTGCTTTGGGCTCTTGCAATGGAATACTTCCACCACGACCCGGACCTGGAGACGAGTCTTTCGCAGCAACTTGAGGCACCGATCGGACACTTCTACGCAGGCCTGGTATCGCGCTTTCTCTGCTGGGCCCATGGCTTCGACATCTGCATCGGCCGCCACCACGCTGCTTGCGAGAGGTGATGGGCCAGGTCCATCACCCATCAGCTCTTTGTTGGAGAGCATCTTTTTCAAAGAATCCGATTCTTGCTGGGCCGTAGTTCCCCCACTCGCAGCATCCGTACCTCCGATGCCCGTCTCCTCATCCACGGCATAAACTGCAAGCAGGGTATCGCCGTCCCGCAAAACGGTGCCGATGGTCCATTCCAACGCGTACGCAGCTTCCTCGCTGATATCAGTGGCGACCAAGTACACGCGCTGGCGTCGCAGACCCTTTTCAGCATCGTCCTGGAACCTGCCGTAGCTTCCGCGAATGACTTGTCGCACACATCGGTGGGCTTCGGGGCTGGATTGTATGGGTGAAATGCTCATGGACAACTGTTGTGCAGACTTGAGATCGGACAGGTCGGCTTCTGTGTCGGAATTGTACGCGGATGACAAGCCGCCACCCTGGTCGAAGCTCGTGTGAGGGTGAACGCCATGCTTCTTATTCGACATCTTCTCGGATGACAGCGGCGCGCCATCCGGGCCGGTAAGGGTTAGGCTAGGCTCGAGCAACGAACGCACTTGATAGACCTCGGAAACGTCCTTGCCTGCGCAGGTGAGTGGAAGGTCTTAACTGCAGAGCGATCAGCAACTCACGTTCTTCTTCGGCCGCTGCTAGTAGGCTTCTCGGAGCCCTATCGTTTCCGCTCGGCCTGGTTCGCTGGCGGCCCCGCTTCTTTGGGCCCACCTCCCAACCATCGCCGTAGTCGTCCTCAGAATCGTTATCGCTGGATTCAGCTACCGCTCCATCATCGAGGAAGTCATCTGTAGCTAGACGCACGCCTCCGCCAGGCGCAAGTGTCTCACCTTTGGTGAGGTCTGATCCTTTGCGGGTCGGGAGGGTGGACAGTCCTCCGCCCGAGCGCAGAAGAGCTGCATCAGAGAGCCTCCGGTATGCGGCATTCATATCTATCACTTTGCCCGAGTCTGTCACGTACTTGTTTGGTGTGGGCATCAGATTCATCGAATTGTTGTTCAGCATCGGCCCGCCCGGCGACTGGGACCTACCCGGTACAGGAGAGCCAGAGGTCCTTTTTCCTTTGCCCAAAAAGCCACTCAGTGAGTTGTGTCTTGCTGCGTCTCTGGGCGAGCCCAGGAACTCGGATGTGTCTCCATATACCGACGACATGGCGCGCGGCTTGCTGGTGTTGCTCTTCTTCCCGCCCTGGGTGACGCGCTTAGGCATGGAGTGGGCCTCGATAGTAGGCAGCATCTCAAACTTGTAGGCGGCCTCGGGATTGAGGCTCCGGGCTGAGGGCGGCGGCGACAGCGGGGCGGGCGCCATGTCCAGCATGCTGCGCGGGGGGGGCGCACCGCCGATGTCGAGCATGCTGCGTACGGGCGACGTCGGGATGCTGGGGCTCTGGGCGCGCGAGCCGACATGCGGGCTCTCGTTGCGCGTTGGCCGCGATGGCTTCTTCTTGCCCTCCAGGAGGGCCATGACCTCCCTCATCTCCTCGTCGAGCGCAGATTCCAGAGACATGAGGGCGGCGGGTGGAGTGACCGTGGCTTGCAACCGTGATGAACAAGTTGTCGTGAGACCGAAGTATCTAGTTGGTGCCTGGCAAGCAAACGTCAAGCGGCTGTGGTTGGGCGTGACGATGCCAAATGCTGGAAGACAAGCCTAACCCGGAATCGGATCAGCAGCCTGATGTTGTCGACAACACGGGAGACGGAGCTCAGCCTGTGAGTAGGGAAGAACTGGGCTTGGACGTGGGTTAGGACTAGGGTTTGGTTCGGGGTTTGCGCGGTGGTAACCGATTCGTGGCGGGAGCGAACGGTAGGTGTGTATATCATTACATGTGCAAACGACGGTGCAGGCTACGCAAGACGACAGGTCGGGGTGCTGCTATCAATGTTTCGTATGGAGATGTGTTACGTTCGTGTGGTCCCTGGAGCGGCTGGGGCATCTATGTCATCGTCGGCACGAATCCGCGGCAATGGAACCCACACCGAGAGGGATATATGTATCTATCCAAAGCCCGCTAGTTTGTCGCGTGATGTATACGGCGCTGCAAAGCTGCACAGCAACAATGTCGGGCCGCGGGGCACGGCGAGGGAAATAAAAGGAGCAGAAGCGAGAGCTGGATACAAGCCGGTATCAATGCCGTGTTAGCCACCAAAGAAGAACACTCGGTTCCGTGTGGGTGTGGATGTGGAGACCGACATAGGGATGATGAAGCTGGTGATAGTGGGATGGGGCTCGGGTCCGTAAGCGCGAAGGCGTGTGAGGTCGTGGGTACTCGAGACTAGAGCTCGAAGGCTGAGGGGAAAGTGAAGATGAACGCTCTTGGCTACTTGGCGGAAAGCCGCTGAGACGTTTCTCATTCTGCACGGCATATTGTGCGATATTGGAGCTGTCTTGTGCTGATTAGTGGAGCTGGACGTGCTGCATCACTCAGTCCGATTGCATAGATACTTGGGTACATCCTGTACATGCCAGTATCTACCACAGACGCTCTTCTTACAAAGCCAAAAAACAAAAGAACATCTTCTGCTACACCACAGAAGCTCTCCCTTCGACGCCAAGAGAGCCGATCCACACGGGTCACGCATCACGAAACACGAAGCCCTCCGCAGGAATACCCAGAGCGGCGTGCTTGCAAAATTCCCTGGTATTACGAACCATAGTATGTACAGTTTTTGTCCTACCGACGAGTGTGTATGAATGTCTGATATCCACCATGCCGTCTCATCTCTTCCTCGGTAGCACAATATTGGCACGGGCGGATACACCCAGCTTGTGAATAGCATTTCTTCTTTCCCACACTGCGCTCCGCCCTTCCACCACACTGACCAGTTCGGACGCCACTCGCTGTGCAAAGCTGCCTTTTCCACTCCCTGTGTGTTTCTTGTTCGACGCAACCTTCAAGATCCACTGGATTGCTATCCGCCTTCGCTGTCTCTGGCCAAGCGGAACAGGGATCGGCAACGCAACACCTCCACCTGCAGCACCCCTTTGATTCCGAATCCGGAAAAGAGGACCAACAGAGTCGATGGCGAGTGTGAGGTAGAGGATAGGGTTGAGCGGAAGGTGTGATGGAGGTGGCGCACCAGGTAGAAGAGGTCTAGCCGGATTGATGGTGGGGATGTTGGAAGTTCGGAGATGCTCAAGGATCAGAGCCATGTCCTACCGGGTCGTTAGTATGGAGAGAATTGTACAGGGTGAGGTAACCTTACCCGCTGAGCGATACTTTTCTTGCCGTGACGCATGAGGAGATTGGTGACCTGGTCAACTACCGGGTCGTACCGATACTTGAGATGCCCATCCTTTGGCAAAGGCAGCGTCGGCATGTCGAATTTCAGGCCCGGCAGAGCTGGCGTGGTGGTGGGTGTATCGAAGTCGACGAGTCCCATGTCGAGACCGCCATTCCCGTCGATCGGCGTCACCATTGTTGAGTAGGAGCGCGTGCCAGATGGTGTCGAGCCCAATTTAGATTTGATAGCATCTTGCATCACCTTGGGAAGCTTTTCTTGCGCTGCCTTGTCTCCCTTCACAACCTGGTACGTCATCAGCACTCACTCCGCAATATACACCTGCCAGCGCTCATACCTCATCAACGGGCGTCCCTTGATTAATATCGGGTCCTTCAGAGCCTGTAATGTTGGCCATTTGCGCTGCCTCTTCGGAGACATGTGGAAGTGGCTTCGCGTCAATCCTCTTTGATCGGTCGGCGGCAGGAGTCTCAGGTTCTTTCGAATCAGAATATGCACGGGACTGAGGCGTCGCGGTCCGGATCGCAGGCCGGGGCAGCCATTTTGCTTGTGGCTTCGGTCTGTACGGAATTGACCGCGTGAGGGAGAGGATGTTTAATCGTGGAGGCATGGCGACGTGATGTAACGGCATTCGAAGGGGAAGACAAAATCGAGACTGATGCTAGCATTGAAACTACGCTAGTGTCACGTGAGCTAACTCGGCCCAACCCTGGTTGGCTAATAGGCCTATGAGCCCCATGTGAAATGCATAGCAGCAGGTATCCTAATATTCACGTTGTAATCCTATACATGTATGTAACTGCTAATTCTCGTATTTATCCCTTCTTTTCTTGCTCCCAAGTATGGCTGTTGAACTGAGATTACGCACAAGAACTCGCAGGCTCGCAGGCGCGCAGTCTACTCTCCAGAGCAATACCAAGTACTCTTGGTTGCCCACCACCCACATACCGCAAAGATAGCCAGCAGCAATTCGACATGGATTTGCTATATCAGCCTACGCAAGGTGGCAAGCAAACGGATAAGAGCGCTCAGGTGAGGGGTCTCTGTCGTCTCCTTGGACGATCATGATGCATGCATACTACCATACACCACGCCTCGTAGGCGCCTCTGACACAGCATCTGGTTCCACAGCGGATGGGCGGCAAGAAAACCGGCAAGGCAGCAAAACCGGAGCTTTCCCCTCAGCCGGACTGCTCGTCTTTCATCAACAGAGCCTTTCTCCTACTATCAATTGTGAAGCCAGATTATTGTCTCTAGAGGATCTCCCTTTCACTCTATTTCCGACCCCTCACCGCCAAAACACGTATCCCTGCCAACACGTGATCACGTATCCGTTTGCTAGCGCTCCTCATCTCGACCATATCACGCTAGACACTAAAGCCTCAACCTTTGTCTCGCGTGCCCACACTCTCATCATCTCATTTCTGCTACGAAGTACTCTACTCTCATTTGTACACAACCATCTCTACCGTCGCTTGTTATACCACAGGCGACGGCTCCCGCTTTGGACATATCCTAAACGCTGCTTTCACTCAAGGTAGGCAATTCTGCTCTTTCTTCCCCTCCCCATCTTGCCTTGATTCCTTTAGTTGCTTTATGTCGATGGATTGATCGCGTTCTTTATTTGCCAGCCAAACTCGAGACGCCAAGTTTGGTTTGGCAAACTACATGGGCTCGGCCCATGATCGTTGGCTTTGTCACGGATCCATTGGTTACTTATAGCTCGACACCCTCCGTTGCCTTCGTACTTATCATTCTTGCGATCTATCAGTCATCTCAAACTATCACAGCTGGCGCACAACGCCTTCAAGATATTGATCGTTGTCGAACGGTTACTTTACACCCACAGTTGCTAAATGGCTGACCGGGGTCGCGGTGGTCGAGGAGACCTTCGGGGCCGGGGCCGGGGAGACCGGGGAGGTGGTAGAGGGGATCGCGGAGGTAGTAGAGGGGATCGAGGAGGTGGTAGAGGGGATCGAGGAGACCGTGGCGGGGGTAGAGGGGATCGAGGAGACCGTGGCGGGGGTAGAGGGGATCGAGGAGACCGTGGCGGGGGTAGAGGTGGTAGAGGCGATCGGGGGGGCGGAGGTTATGACCGAGGTGGCGGGGGGCGTGGTGGAAGGGGAGGGCGAGGCGGAGGAGAAATGAAGATCTATCGGTAAGTTATCTTATACTACCTTCTGTTATTGTACTAATCTCTACTAGGCAGGGCAATGTCACCATGCCCGACCCAGAAGTGACGAAGCTCGAAGACGCTTCTATCAAAGACTTGTCCGTAGCCCTTGCTGCTACATCGCTGAACGACAATAGCTTACCCCGGAGACCCGGATATGGAAAGATCGGCACGCCCGTCGTATTATGGGCAAATTACCTTGAGATGAAAGGAATCGCCGCTAACGCTGAATTATATCGCTACGCCGTCTCTTTTCAACCAGACAAGGACCTGCCCAAGCCAAAGAAGAAGCGGCTTATACAGCTACTGCTCCAGCAGGAACCTTTCTCAAAAGTACCGATTGTCAGTGACTGGGCACAGCTGCTCATCTCAAAGACGAAGATCCCGCTTGATGCTCGACGCCACGTGCTCGACGTTGAGTGGTACCCTGAGGATGGTGAACCTCTTCCGCCCGCCGCCAGCGACGACGATACGAGGCGGACTCAAGCTCGCAGTAGGAACACCAAGAGAGTCCTTGTCGAAGAACTTGGGACTGTTTCGGTTAAAGAGCTGGTAAATGATTTGAAGAAGTCTACTATCGAGTACCCCCAAAAAATGGAAACCATCCAAGCCCTCAACATCATACTTGCATCCGGTCCCAGCTCCGACATGAACATTGCTACAGTCGGAGGGAACAAGTTCTACCCATTTGGCACCCACCCGCAGTTCCAGGCGTACGACCTCGGAGCTGGCTTGCAAGCATATCGAGGGTACTATACTAGTGTCCGCACCAGCATTAACCGCATACTGGTCAATATCAATGTTGCTACTGCGGCCTTTTACAAATCCGGTCCACTTCTTCACGTTTTGAGCGATGCGAATGGTGGTAAACCCCCTACGAGTAATAAGCAATATTATCTTCTCGACACATTCGCCAGCAAGCTACGATTTGAGACGAATTATATCCGCGAAACGGACAAGAAAGGAAAGCCAAAGATGGCAGGCGGGAAACCTGTCACCAAACGCAAAGTGCACATGATTCAAGGCCTGTCGCCTTACGGCAAGAACGCTACCAATGTCACTTTCAATCTCGAGTCAAATGGAAAAGTTGAAAGCATCACTGTTCAGGAACATTTCCGCAGGACTCATGGTATCACCCTTCAGTACCCCACCGCGCCGCTCGTCAATTACGGCACAAACACACAACGGAAATGGATACCTGGAGAGCTTTGCACAGTTCTAAGCGGGCAGGTGGCTCGTCGCTTATTGCAAGGCGATCAAACGCGCAGGATGATCGAGTTCGCTGCACGTCGTCCTTTTGACAACGCGGAATCGATTGAGAAAGATGGATTGCAAGTCACAAAGATCAAACCCGGCCTGAATGGCCATCTTGTCAAGTTTGGTCTCGGGGTCACCCCGGAACTGTTAACTGTAAACGGTCGCATACTCCAAGCACCAGTCCTACAGTATCGCGGCACCTCTACTTGTCGCCCTAACAATGGAGCCTGGAATCTTGACCCCCGCCAGTTAGGCCAGAAACCTTTTCGAATGGCTAAGCCCCTCGGCGAATGGACATGTATGGTCATTAATCCAGTAGGACCAATGGCGGAGATGATGGGTCACTTGACCGGATTCCGGGCCACGCTGGATCTGTACGGCATGGCTCCCGGTCCTGTTCGGCAACCAATCCAAGTCAATATACCACCCAACGACATTACCAATCATGAAGTTAAAGCCATCAGGAGTAAGCTCTTGGATGAGTTGAAGAAGCAGAAACCTCGCTTTTTATTCGTTCTCCTACCTGGCGACAGCGCAGTCTTGTATGACTGTATCAAGTCTACTTGCGATGTTGACCTCGGTGTGCCGAATATCTGCAGCATTGCGAAAAAGTTCACCAAGGATAAGGGCCAGATGCAATACTTTGCCAACGTGGCGATGAAGTTCAACCAGAAGCTCGGAGGAATCAACCACTGCATCGAGCTCAAGAACCTGCAGCCCCTTGATGCATCTACCATTGTTTTTGGTATTGATGTTACGCATCCATCTCCAGGAAGCTCCGAATCTTCACCCAGCATCGCAGGTGTCGTCGCTTCCGTCGACGCCAACTTTGCCCAGTATCCTGCCAGTATTCGCACCCAGACTGGCCGGCAAGAGATGGTTTCCGACTTGGAAGAGATGATTGTCGAGCGACTGAAAGTTTGGCAGAGGAAGAACGGACGGTTGCCGACCAAGGTCATCGTCTATCGTGATGGTGTCTCTGAAGGCCAATACGCCATCGTCATGAGAGAAGAGTACCCTCACTTCACCAAGGCTTTCGATAAACTATATGGCAAGTCCGCCAAGCACCCCAAGATTTCGATCATTGTGGTGGGTAAGCGCCATCACACGCGGTTCTACCCGACCACTGTAGAGGGCACCGATGGCAAGACAGGTAACCCGAAGCCAGGCACTGTCGTGGACCGCGGTGTCACTGGTGAGAAATTGTTCGACTTCTTCCTTCTTGCACACCAGGGGCTTCAAGGTACTTCGAAGCCTGCGCATTACGTTGTCCTGAAGGATGAAAACAAGCTTGGAGCCGACCAACTTCAGATTCTGACACACAACCTGTGCTACACCTTCGCCCGCGCAACGAGAGCAGTGAGCATTTGCCCTCCTGCGTATTACGCGGACCTCCTCTGTGAGCGTGGTCGTGCTTATCTGCACGATGTTCTCAAGGGTTCCCCCGGCCTGACCGCAACATTTGCACCAGGTCACTGGCAGAGAGACGTCCATCCTAATCTCGCCGAGACGATGTTCTACCTCTAAGTGCATCGAACCATCCAACTGCGTATCTTTTGGACCGTAGTTGGCGTTGCGATGCTTGACTGATAGTCCTAACTGAGCCATTCAGCAACCCATGGGGTTGCACACATTGCCTTTCCTTTGATGGAGATACCATGGCTGGCATCGGATTTCACCATTGACTTTGGATACAACATCTGAAGCATAGCTTATCTGGAGCACTGCCGGCGTCTTTTCACCGTAGCCTTTTTGGGGTTATGAGCGAAAGATAAACACGATGTTGTCTGTGTCTGTCCTGCGGTATTCAACTACTGCTGGATTCTTTCACATGTGCGAAGAGCGAGGAAGAGAAACTGTTTTCTTTACTTTGTCATTTTCCTCTTGGTTTTTCTTCTTCACCCGGGGGATTCTGGTTAATTATACACCCCACTCGTTTGGCTACTACCCCAGAGCATGATACAATGCTGCATGCATTTGTCGTTTGGTCAAGTACACATCCCACTCATACAGCTACCCCAGAGTGTAATGCAACGCTGTATGCATTTGTCGTTTTTGCCTGGACTGCTCATCCCACCAGTAGGTAGAAGAATACACACTGTTCCCTTGGATGTGGGCAACCAAAGCTTGCCGTGATGCCGAATGGCATGCATGCACTGACCCTGATGGATTCGAGCAAAAGAAAAGCTGCATGTGGCTGCTCTGTGCTGTTATACTTTGCCGTTTAGGTTTTGAAAGTATTGCTTTCACTTTGAGAGAAGCCACTGTCTTCCGGCTTCCGCGAGAGGGTAGCCGGCCAATCGAGGTGCCAAAGGGGCGGCAACTGTTCAATGGCGATGGATGTGTGGTGCACAGAGAGGGCTAATGTGATGGTGTCTACAGAGTACGGAGTACATACGGAGTACATGGATGGCGAGAGGAGACGGTTTCGAGCCTGGCGCTGGAAGAGTCCTCCTGCAGAATGTACATGCGGGCTCCACCGCGTGGGCGTTTCTCTCTCGGTGAGGGTTGTATCGAGATAGCAGAAAGACACTATATGATTTGACTATCTTGGGTGTCACTGGTGTCTACTACGACGTGCCTCAGGCGTCGGCAAGGGTCAGCCAGCCTTCCGAGCCAACCATTGCACTCGCCCCCCAGCCATCTTGTTTCACGTACATCCCCCCCCTGTCTGTCCTCTGGTTTGTTGGCCCCCTCCACCCCGCGGCGATGCGACAGCCAGTCAGTGCGTCGAGGAGCAGTCGTCGCTCGTCGCTCTCGCTCGTCACCACTGTCTATCTACTCCGTCTTCCGTGTCCTATTACTCATTCCACCCATAGCCAACCCTCCCCAGGCACCGATGTCTCATAGGGCTCGCACATCACAAGGTTCCTCCATGTGCCGCCGCAGCGTCTACACCCCCCTTGTAGCACCACATTAGATGCCCCAGAACCGCAACTTCAGCCTCCCTCCCGCAGACGAGCAAACCGACACCCCTCACTCCCTTGACCGCCATCGCGAACCGGATCTGCAAATGAGGGAGACCATGGATCGCGGAAGCCTCTACGAACACGATATACCGTCGCTAAGCGCATCGCTAGAAGCCTTCGACCCCGAACGGAGCACGCATTCGCTCCACAGCTCGCGCTCGAACATGCACTCGTCGCGCTGGAGCGTGCCGCCGCTGGAGCAGGAAGAGTCGGAGGCAGAATCAGAAGGACCGTGGCAGCCCCCGGCGTGGCAGCGCTCCAGCAACAACCGCTGGTTTCGCAAGTCGCTGCTGAGCGAGAGTCCCATGCGGGCGAGCCAGTCGCGGTCGCCAGGCACCACGCCGTTTGACTATCGCAGCGATCGCGAGATTACGCCTTCGCGCATCCCGCTGCCAGAGTCGCCGAGAAAGGGCACACCGAGGACTAGCCCGGAACCCGTGTCCGGGTACGAGAAGCAGTTCACGCCCGATGGGATCGCGTCGCGGTTGCAGAGTCCCTCGGAGGAGACGCAGGCCGGCGCCGACGCAGAGTGTCTTGAGGATTCATTGGAACTGTCCAAGCATGAGGAGCAGCCGGGTAATCTAGATGGTTGTAGGTTCCCTCCTCTTGTCGCACATGCAAACGCTGCGCAGACGCTATGCTTCGTACAGTGCGCAGACCACAGACGACGTGGCATATGCTGACTTTTTGGATGTAGTTGTGCGCTTTGCGATTCGGGGGGAGACGTTGTTCCGCACTGCGCCGATTGAAGACACCATATCATCCTTTGCTGGCGGCGTGCACATGTTTACTCGGTCGAAATGCAACATCATCGCGGCCGGGGTCTTTGTACTGTTCTCGTGGGTACTGGTTCAGCCATGGAGTACGAGCCTGATCCCGGACGTGGCCAACGTGGCGAACATGGCCAAACAGTTTGAGCCGCTCATGTACGCTTCTGAAAACGTGATTCCGCGCTCGCGGGAGCTGGCAGAGGCATCGATTGCGGTGCAGGACCTGGGCGAGAGCGTGCGCGCAACCAACATGTCGGCATCGACAGTCATCATAGACCAGCTGGACGACCTGGGGGACAGTCTCAAGATTCTCTCCGAGAAGATCACCAGCTTCTTTACGAATGTAGATGGGGACATGGACTCGTAGGTATACCGAGCTCCTCCAGGCAGACTCCACTCACGCCGTGACAGCATCCTCATTACCATGGAATGGGCCAAGCGCGAACTCCAGAGCATCCAAGGCCCCAAAATCGGGCTGCTGGATCGCGCCATTGGCAACATCCACGGCGGCCTCAGCCGAATCGGGCTGCTCGTGGACTCGGCCGGCGAAGTGACGGCCATTGGCCACATTGTCAACGACGTACTGGGCCACACGACGCAACAGCGCTCCAAGGCCACGTTGCAGCGCACATTCGACTACCTCCTCTCGACGCTAGAAGAGAACATTGCCAACGAGCTCGCGCGCGCCGACATTCTCTTCCAGCTATTCGAAAGCGTCGACCGGCAGTTCCACAACCTACACCGATCGGTGGCCAAAGAGGAAGACAGCCTCGCCACGCGCAAGGACGAGTTCCTCGCCAGCCTGTGGCGCAACACCATCAACAACAAGATGAAGATTAAAAAATACGAAAAGAACCTCAAGCTGCTCAAGGACGTGCGGGCCAGTACGTTGGCAAACAAGTCGGATCTCAAATCCAACATTCAGATTATCCACTCGGTCAAGGATCAGCTGGACAAGGCGCGCAAGAATCTCATTTCGCCCCTCATCCGGCGGGCGCAGAGCAATTCTTTTGGGCTGGAGCAGCAGCTAAGCGATTTGACGGGTACGTATGGCTTTCTCAAGGGGCTGCGGGAGACGCAGAAACACAAGGTGTTGCAGCAGCTTTGGGCGGAGCCGAAGAAGCGGGTCACGATTACGACGGGCAAGGAGGACGAGGAGATTGAGGGTGAGGTGGAGTTGGGTTGAGGGGAGGGAAGAGGATTGATTTGGGGGTGTTTGTTTTTTTTAGCCTTGTGTTGCGTGTGCATAGCGTGGGCATTGTGGAGTAACTATATGGTGGATAGACAAAGGCGAGTTTTTTTTTGTTTTTTTTTATTTGCTTGCTTGCTTGCTTGTTTATTTGTTTGTTGAAGCTTCTTGTTTATCTAGTATAGGTTTGGGGGTGTTTTTCTTTTTCTCTTTTCTACCTTGGTTTCTTATCACTTGTTTCTCTCTGGGTTTGTTTTTTTTGCAGAGGTTTTGTGGCGTTTGGGGCGTTGGATTGGATTGGATTGGATTGGATTGGATGGAGGGAGGGTGTTTACTTGAGGCGTAATTGTTTTCTTCTTTTCTCTTCCTATTTCTTCTTCACTTTCGTCTTTGGCGGGGATGAGTAGTAGCATTAAGTTGAACATGAATATGAAGTGAAGCAGATGACGATGATGATGTCAACGGTGATTAGTTGGACTATCCATCGGGCCTTTTTGTGTGGCTGTTGTTTTTTCTTCCCAGACTGGATTGGATGGGTGGGGAGGAGACCTTGTTGCTGGTCTTGGTATTTACTGCCATTTCCTAGCATCTACTCCGTAGCTCGGCAACTGCTTGGGTAGGTATAAGCTGCTGTATACATTGTGTTAGTTGATTACAAGTACATGTGTGCGATATGATGCGATGAGCGTTGAGGGAGATGGAGATACAAGGGCGTTGGGTACTGGTGTTGGTGTTGGTGCATATCTTTGTACTTCATACAGAGGAGTGTGAGAGAATCCTTCTCGCCAAGCAAATGCCAACGGTTTGACGTCAACAACACCAACAGCCACCACCAGTCTCTTTCTTCCAGTCTCTCTCTTCCTCGTTTTGCCGCGTCTCAGCCAGCCTCTGCCAATCCGTCTGGCGCGTGGAAAGTCGTCACGTCGTGATTCTCTGCACTCGGTTCGCTTGCGCGCATGCATGATCGCCAGGCTTACTTGCTTATGTCATGGGCTTGGCGGGTTGCGCTGGCCCTTGGCGGCGGGGGGTGGGAGGTGGGCTGTGCATTGGAGGCCGTTGATTGGCTGGATGGGAGGGGGGGTGTTCGGTATTGGGCGGCATGAGGCGGATGGAGGCAGTGGTGTAGAGGTATATTGTATGCATGTATTGTAGGGTGGGGAAAGACTGTGAGACTATACGGAGTCGTTGATAGCTGATATCTACTGGGGTGTGGTGCTGGAGTGGTCGAGTGTTGGGGGTTGGAGAGCTCCGGTAAGCAAGCTGGTTGGGGGCGTCCACCATCGTCATGGATCAATCATAGTTTGATTCACGATGCTTGACACTACTCCATACACATACACCCACACACATACACCCACACATATACACACACATACACACCCACACACACACCCACACATACACACCCGCTACCACCGACAACCAACTGCCCTGCTGCGCCCTCTCTTCCCCGCTCCATTCTGCCTGTGTGCGCCTTTTCTGCCCGACTTCGTACTGCTATCCTGCCTACCCGCCGGCCTACCTTCCCAGGATCTACGTGGTCAATTGTCGTTGTCGCCGTCACTGTCCCATACCGCACCTTTTGCTGCTCGCTGGTACTCCGCAGTCTCTTCTTCTCCGACACGGTAGCTTTCGCTCTTCGAGCCATGAGTGAGTAATGGATGCCCCACGCTTCTTTGTCAGTCCTTTACATCCGCCGTCTGCTCCTCCAACCCAACAACCCCCCATATTCGCTCCCACACGCTGCCCTTCCCATCACGTTACCTTGCAACATCTGCCCGGCGCAGCCACATTGCTTTCGTACACTATCTCTGACCGCGCTCTCTTGGCTAATCATCTGCCCCTTGGCGTATTGCTTGCACAGAAAACATAAGACGTGAATTCCATCGGGTCGGCCGTCACCCCAGCAATCTTTCCATATCCAACGATCTCATCACCTCCACCACTACCACCACCAGCAATACCCACGGCGACGCCAACGGCATCATGCCCGCCCCGTCCAACGGTGCGCCAACCGAGCGCACGTCGCTGCTGGGTCGCCATCTAGAGCCGCGCCACGACGAGTCGCGCTGGAAGGCTTTGTCCAAGAATGTCGTTCGTACCACCTATGCCACCTTGACCAGCAACTATGTCAACATTCTGCTCGTCTTTGTGCCGCTGGGCATTGTAGCCGGAGCGGTCGGGTGGAGTCCGACGGCCGTCTTCATCCTCAACTTCATCGCCATCATCCCGTTGGCTGCGCTGTTGAGCTTTGCGACCGAAGAGCTGTCGGCGAAGTTGGGTCAGACCCTGGGCGGCTTGTGCAATGCCACTTTTGGAAATGCCGTGGAACTCATCGTGTCCATTGTTGCTCTGAGGGAAAACCAGATCCGTATCGTGCAGGCTAGTATGCTCGGAAGTATTCTTTCCAACATGCTTCTTGTAAGTCGACTCTTGTCACGTCTCTCCCATTTCAACCCTGACATGGTTTTTATAGGTCCTCGGCTGCTGTTTTCTTGCTGGCGGCTGGGGTGAGGCAGAGCGTGGCTTCAACACCACCGTTGCATCCACCATGTCTTCTCTCATGGCCGTCGCATCTGCCTCCCTCATCATTCCTGCCACTCTTTACGCCGCCATGGATGATGGTAGCAAGCATGGAGGTGATGACACTGAACACAACATCCAACTTCTCTCGCGCGGAACCTCCATTATACTCCTCATCCTCTACATCCTGTACCTTTACTTTCAGCTCAAATCGCATCACCACCTCTTTGCAGACCTCGAAAACCAAGAAGACGACGGTACTGGCGAGAATGAAGACCAACACCAAGATGGTGAAATTCTCTCTCCCGTGTCTGCAGGAATCGCTCTCGTGCTTGTCACCGTCTTGGTTGCCATATGCGCCGAGTACCTCGTTGACTCGATCGATAGCATTGTAGAATCCGCAAACATCTCCCGCACCTTTATTGGTCTGATTCTGATCCCCATTGTGGGAAATGCCGCCGAGCACGTCACTGCCGTCGTCGTAGCTTCCAAGGGTAAAATGGATCTAGCCATCAACGTGGCCATTGGCAGTTCGCTGCAGATAGCACTGTTTGTCACCCCGGCCTTGGTCATCCTCGGTTGGATCATGGGCAAGGCCATGACGCTGCATTTCCAGGGCTTCGAGACGGTCGTGTTCTTTTTGAGCGTCTTGGTGGTGAATTATCTCATTCAGGATGGGAAGAGTAATTATCTGGAGGGGTGCATGTGTCTTGGAACGTGAGTTTTTCTTTTCTTCTTCTTCTTTATTCCTATCGTGTGCGTTGATTGATTAGCTTGTTGCTTTTTATGATTTTAGTATGTACTGACCCGAGACTAGATATGCCATTATCGCCTTGGCTTTTTACGTTTATCCCGATGATGCGAGTGGTGATCTTACGGGCAAGTTTATCGGTAAATTCTTCTCGAGATAGACGGATGTCGCTTTTCGTCAGAGGGATGCATGACTTGATGGAGTTGGGCTGAAGATTTTGTTCCTTGGTTCGCTCGGCTTGTCTCTTTTTTTTTTTCGTCTTGTCTTGTTGTGTACATGTATATATCTAGTTGGATACCTGATTTCTTGTTAGTGGGGGGACGTATATTCCTTTTTTTTTCTTTTTCTTTTTTTGACTTTGTATGTGTGTGTGTGTGTGTTATTCCTTTTGTTGTGTGATTGTTTTGTATTATATTGGTGGTGGTTGGCTTTTTCTTTTTCTTTTTTTTTAAAGTTTCTTTTGTTTGGTTTGGTGGATGTGGAAAGGTGGGTGTGGAAAGGTGAAGATGGTGTGTAGTAGATTGAAAAAGAGCGAGGGGCTATGGAATGATGTACTCTGTAGAGAGTAAGTGAGAGAGTGAGTGAGGGGAAAAAGTGACTGATTGGATTATTGAATTTGGGGGGATGGGGGGATGGGATGGGAGAATGAGAAGGAAGGGGGGAAGGGGAGGAAGAATACTTGAAATGTGGAGATTTTTTTGTTTTGATGACATTTATGAGTGTGTGAGTGTGTGAGTGTGTGTGTGTGAATGATTGAGAAAATGGGAATGGGAATGGGAATGAGAATGAGAATGAGAATGAATCTCTTACCATATACTATACCTTGTCTTACATGTATCCAACCTACACCTTGACCTCCTCCTCTGGTAAAATGAAAACGAGGGGATGAGGAGGAAGGAAAAGAAAGAGAAAGAAAGAAAGAAAGAAAGAAAGAAGGAAGGGAAAGGTAGATCATACTACCCCAGTACCCACCCACCCACCAACCCACTTACTCCCTCCCTCTTACACGTACACGTACACGTACACTTACACTAGCTTTACACAAAAAGTATCCCCACCCTCCAACTCCCCATCCATACTCCATAAATCCATAAACCCCCCAACAACCCATCCACCCAAGCCTCACACACACCTACCTACCTACCTACCTACCTACCTACCCACCCACCACATATATATACACACCTACGCAACCCCCCCCCTAAATAAATACAATCAAACACCCCTACATAAACTACGCCCCTACCCACGCCCCTGCACAATCTATAAATCACATGGTACATGTCCATAACCCCATCCCCCCAATGCCGTCTTTACCGTGCCGGGTGCCGGGTTTCCGCGCGGATCTGCGTGTCTGCCTTGGGGGATTTTGGGTTTTGGGTTTTGGATTGGGTTAGTTAGGGCTGGGGGCTGCATTCTGGATTCCGGATTTTTGTGTTTTGGATTTTTGGATTTTGCGTTTTGGATGGATGATAAGTGGCTGGTTCGATTTGGAGAGGCGTGATATGGAGAGGCGTGATATGGAGAGGCGTGATATGGAGAGGCGTGATTTGGAGAGGTGGGAGGTGGGAGGGGGGTGTAGAGTATATACTACAATACTCTGTACTCTATACAATGAATACAGCAATGAATACCGAGTACTCCGTACAACGATACAACAATACGATACGCTACATTAAAGAAAAAGGCAAGGCGAGTGGACGGCTAGCTGGCTGGGATAGATCAGATACATACTATTTAGTAGATACGTAGCAGGCGGCAGGATGACAAGGGGTGTGTTTCCAACATGTCAGGGTGGTGATGCTTGTTTCAACGTTTGGTGGGGTTGATTGTTTTGGGTATTTTTGGGGGTAGCATGGTAGGTACTTGTAGATGGGTACTCCTACTCTGCAATACAATACCTATGTACGGAGTACAAGTATCTTGGGTTGGTTGGTTGGTTGGTTGGGGGTGTGGTGCTTTGTGATTAACCATCACCTCTAGTTTGCTGGGTGGTTTGCTGGTCGCTGGGTGGATTGGCATGTTGGCAAGTACTATAGGTTGGCACGTATTGTAGGTAGATGCGAACTAGTAGGGTTTTATAGAGCTGCTGGGATCTACATACGGCGTGATGGCGTATTGTAGTAGCGTGAGATGCAATTAATTATTAACTATATGTAGCTGCTGATTATTTACAAGGAGGTTTCCCCCAAACGAGTAGACCTGGATGATTATTATTGAAAAGCCGTTAGAAAAACTGCATAGATGGGGTGGTTGGTTTCTAGACAAGTACACTCCATAATTACATGAGAATATACATAATCAGCCAACTAACTTAGAACTAGTTATACATCTAAATTAATAGTATCCTCTCAAGACGACTTCTTGAATAGGTATTAAATAATAACTATAACACAACTACTACTACGGAGTATAGTTACCAACCTTCCATCAAAACTACGGATAGATACTTCTTAGATACCTATCTTCCCACCCAACCCCCCAATCCCGCCGCCCAAACTAAATACCAACTCCGCGTCGCCCCCCCATCCACCCACCGCTCATCCCAAACCCCATCCACCCCATCCCTAAAAAATACAAAACTCGCCCTCGCATCAAACAGCGCCAGGTTCGCCATTAGAATTCCCCGCCACCCACCCTCCACCCTCCACCGATTATTCGAAAAATGCGCGTCCCATTCTTCCTTGGCCCAGGCGCGGGGGCGCAGCAGCGTAGAGGGCGGGGCGGGGGGGAGCATGTGGATTGCGTGGATTAGGTGGGGGGTTGTACCGAAGTAGGCTGGGGTTGATTAATTAAGATGCGGGATATAAGAGTACAAAAGTGAAGAATGGAATGGAATCGAGAAACGTACTCGCGTAATCGACTTTGTTTTCGAAAAGGATGCCTGAGATGTTGTTGTTGTTGATGTAGCGGGGGGGTTGGTTCGTGTTTGTTGAGGTTAGGTAGAAGTAGTTTGTAAAGGAGCGGGTTTGGAGGGCTAGTTGGAGGTTTCCTGCGTGGATTTTATGTGGTTAGTATGAGGTTTATAGAGGTGTGGTGGGATGGGTAATATGGAAGATATAGAGAAGATAAAGGAAATAGAGGTAGGTGAGTTTGTATAATACCTCGTTTTTCCATATTTACGTCTCCGATGACTTTTCCCCACATTTTGATTGCAAAAGCGCTGAAGCCGTCTTCACTTGTCTGCATTCAGATACCAAGTTAGCAAGACCTCCTACCCCTTGATGGAACAACAACAAAACGCTCAACCAAAATCCATGCACGGAATACTAGAACAAGATAGAAACTCACACTTTCCTGATCCTTTCCATCCGCCGTCTCAAAAAGCCCCTTCGCCCAAGAATGACCATGCCACCAATCAAAACTCCTCTGAAACGGATAATCCCTCCCCTTATACTCCCCCTCACTATAATCCTTGACCAACATATTAACCCACGCTTTATTATCTACATCAACGGTAAAGCAACCAAAGAGTCAGTCTCTCATGTCTGCATGATGGTGATATCAGGTACAGAGCTGGGTCTCAATCCACTCACCTCCCTCTTTCAACCACGCTGGATCCAAGTACGCAACCACAGCCGCCGCGTAGACAAAATACCCGTAATGGAAGTGGTGGTCGTTGTACCATGTATTGCCAAAGTCGGCGCCAGGTCCGCCTGTGAATCCGGCATAGCTTACGCATCCTTTCCAGCTGTCGTCGTAGTATAGTGGGTACTTTTGTTTGTTTTGTACGTAGCGTGCGAGTTCGGTTTTTAGGGCTGCGAGACCCGTCATTGCGAGGGGAGTGTTGGAGAGGATGTCGCGAATGATGTAGATTACCGTGGCGTATCTGGCGAGAGCCTTGCCGGCGTAGTACATACTTTCTTGAGGCGTTTCTTCCGACATGCAGCGGCGGAGATCGCGTTCGGCGATGGGGGCGAGGAGTGCGAGGAAGTCGGGTGGGGGGCGCTGCTTGGAAGATGAAGTGCTGGTGATGGAGGTAGCGAATCCTGGGGGGCTAAAGGTCATGTTGATAGGTAATGCGGGTTCGATAAAGGTGAGATGGTCGCCCCAGACTGCAGTTGCTATTCCTTTCGTTGTGGTCTGGAGTTGGAGCTTTGTGATGTTGGGTTTGAAGTCTGGATCGAGGGATTGTATGTGGTGTGGGAGTGCGAACATGAGTAAAGGTGCGGATCCAATCTTGGTGTAGTTGAATGTATAAGTTCCCTTTGCTTCGGTGGCAGTAGCAAAGAGCTGGGCTTCGGCTACAAAAGTACCGTATCCTTGGTCGTAGAGGGCTTCTGTTTCTGTACCAAGCGGATTCTTCGCGATCTGAATAGTGCCACGAAAACCGCCGGGAAGGATAAAGGTATTAGGGTCCACGCGAGTTAGCGATGTGCCATCGTAGGAAGTGCCGATCGCAGGATTGACGTATAAAAGCCAATCTCGAGCGTCCGAGTCTTTGATGTGGTATTTGATTGACCGACCGATCATGACGGGAGCGCTGATATCCTTGAAGCCGTCTTTCCCACCAGTTTGGATCATGGGAGAAGCGTTGCGATATCCAGCCGTTACGAAACTCATGCCTTGGACGACGGGAAAGGTGATCTTTGGCGAACCGTCCGCAGTCCCACGTTTCAGATTGACATTGACGGAGAATGGAAGGTGTGTGTCTGTGGTTAAGGTAGTTTTAGAGTCCAATTCTCGAGCACCGAGAATAAAAGACTGCTTCCTTGGATTGGTAAAATAGGATGCAGGATCTCTAGGCCCGTACACAAAGTCCCCAATCTCACCATGTCCCACACACATTCCCCAACTTGCCAACTCCCCACCAAGTGCGCCATTTCCGCCTTTTGCCCACCACAAATAGTATGGATGCGTCCAAATTGGCTGATTCTGATCCCCCAGAAACGCATTCGCATAAAACGAATTTGTATGAAAAGTCCTCAAATCATTGTCCTCTATGCCTGTTCGAGGCACTGGATGTTTATTACTGATTGGTATCTGCGGCAAGATATTGTCTTCTTGGATGGGGACGAAGATATTGTCTGTAGGAACTGCGAACATGGTGGTTTTTGTGGGTGACGTTGGCTGAAAATTGGTCACGGTGGTGCTTCTCCAAGGTCCACTTCCGCTTTTCGTGGAGGTGGGTTTAGGGTGAGAGTGACGCTGTCCCATAAGCGGTGCTGATGCTATGCTCAATCACTGCCTCTCTGACTGAGGAACACGTATTGGATGCGGATCGTTGGCAAAAGAGTGTCGCGGTGTGTCGATGGGTGTAGTAATAATATGGTGAGTGAGGAGTCGTAGGTGTGGTCGAATTTATCTAGAGGTTCAAGTAGGTAGTCGTCTTTATCTAGAGGTTCAAGTAGGTGCTCGTAATATCTCATAGAGTAGTAGGACTAAATAGTATATGGTGTACATGTGTCTAGCAAGTACAACACGTCAGTGAAGTTGCGCATCGTGTACGTATCAAGGTGGCAAGCCATATACGGAGGCTTGACGACAAGGTTTATGGAATGGGAAGTGTCAAACAAGAAAAGAGGTTAATGGTTGGTGTGCCATGTGGTGTTTGGGCATGTTGAGCTTGCCAGCGCAGATGATGAACGGAAAGAGCCCACCTTTAACAATCATCACATAGAAGCGACACGAAACGAACTTTGGCTTCAGGTCCAATAACTGGTACAAGTGTCAGATTCGTATTGTCTAAGACCGTAGATTGACCTGTCTCAGTCAACGATACCTACTCAGGTACAATCACCTTTACCACGCAACGCCTCATTAATTCCAGTCTCGGCTCTCAAGTCGCTTTTGTATTAACTCTTGCCTATCTACATCCAACCGATCCCCTCAAACAAGCGGTTTATGCAATGGTCGAATAACTCCCTGTTTGACAAGCACCCTCGGCTTCGTAGCCTGTTGATGTGTCCGCTTTGTCGTCCACTCTGGGCCTTTGGGCAACCTCAAACTCCTCTCATACTGCTCCTTCGTCTCAAATGGGAAGGGCAATTGCCCAGCCAGATATTTTGTATTCGCCTTCTGTCTCCTCTCGTTCATAATCACTCTCTCCATCTTCGCATCTTTTCGCTTGGTCGGATCGACGCCTGGCTTTGTAGTTTTGGTGACCTGACCGCGATTGCGGCGGCGCTCCGATGAGGTCAAGTCGTCGCCCGTCCAAGATCCCCAGCCGGGTAGAGTGGTGGTGATGGTTTTGGTATCTTCTTCAGCGATGACCATTGCTTTTTCTTCGGCGAACTCTTGTTCGACATTGTCGCCGGCAAAGGCGGTGGCGGTGAGCTGATGGTTGCGGAGGACGGTATCGAGGTCAATACCTTCGTTTTCGATGTCAGAGATCGCTTCTTCGTCATCGTGGTCATAGGTGACCGTTTGGAAGCCGTCATCGTCAGGGGCACTAATATTGGGGTTTCCAGCAAGTCCATGGTCATCCGCTTGGGTCGTCTTCGCCGTCTTTTTGGACCGTTTTTTCTCTTTCGTCTTGGGTGCCTGGTTTGCAGCAATGGTATCGAATGCTTGTAAAGTAAGGTCGGGTTCCGGTTCGGACTTCTTGCTCTTCTTTGCTTGTACCAAGTAAGGATTCTGCGAGCTGGAGCTAGCATCATTCGATGCAGCACTCTTCGACCCCTTTAACCGGTGACGGTCGTTGGAAGTGCCAGTGATAGTCTCTTCGTTGACGGGCTTGACGCCGTTGTCATCGTCGGACTCGGATGCAGCCCGCTCCTCGAACTCGCTGTGCCGAAGCTGAATAGCGGGAACAACTTCCTTTGAGCCAGGTCCGAATTTGCGACGACCAGCTCTTGTTGAGTTCTCGTCTTCATCTTCGCTGTTGCTCTCTTCTCCGGCAAGTTCTTTCCGTAGACGCTCAATATCCTCATCGTTCTGCTTTTTCCTAGCATTCTCTGCCCTTTGCATGAACACCATGGAGCCAAGCTTCGATTTGTCTGTCGAGAACGGATTCTCTTTGAGCCGACCAAGCTGTCGTTGGATATTCTGCTCACCATTCTCATCATCCATGTCTTCATCCTCATCCTCACTCGACAAGTCGGACACATCGTCATCATCATCTCTGACATCCTTGCCTTCGATACGGCGGCGAAGTTCCTCATTCCGTCGTGCCATCTCACTGACACCCGAGCGAGCATCTTCATCCCACGCGGCTTTACCAGATACCTTGACACCTTTCGCCCACTTGCTATCGCGGTGTTTTGCTCCCATACGTTCTTCAGCCCTTCGACGATCGTTGTATTCGAGCTCGTCTTCCGAGATATCAACACCGTCTGCCTTGAGAGCGTCTCGCTCACGCTGCATTAGCCGCTCGCGCTCCTTACGATGTACTCGTCGATAGGCCTTGCTCTTGATCTTTTTGACACGCTTGGCGCGAACCTCCTCACGGAAGAGTAGTTCTCGCTCCTTACGAAGCGCTGCCCGTCGCTTCATAACTTCCTCGAGTGGAATCTTCTTCTCTTGTAGTATTTCCCATTGTTGGAACTTCTCTTCGTCATCTTTACCGTTAGAAAGCCCACTTTCCTGTAAGATGGACTGAATCGTGCTTTCAAGGTCATTGGCCGGTGCTGCGACAGTCGTGGGCAACAGACGGGTCTCACCCATACTCTGCCCATCTCCGGGTTGAGTGAGGGGAAAGGATAAATGCTCAGCACGACGGTTATGCTTGACGGTATCAACCCATCGTTCAAGAGTCTCATTCGCCTTTGCGCTGGCAGCAGCTCGGTCGAGTTTGTCCTGCTGACGCTTCGGAAGTGGTGCCTCCAACTTTCGAGATAGGTCGTTGCGCTTCGTCGACGGCTTATCGTCCTGTATCAGCTTGAGAGACCTTTTTCTCTCCGGATCCATACTCTTGGTCTTGAAGTTGGCTAGGTCGACCTTTCTGAAGATTCCAAATTCCGAGGGGGCGCTCGACTCGTGGACTTCTGTTTTACGTGGGCCTGACTTTTCCTCTTCCTCGGCTGCTAACGATGAGATGAATTCCTTTAGTTGTGTCTGCCTGTCTTCTTCATCCTCGTCTTCGTCGGCGGAGAAATCGGAAAGTCCATTTGTCGCAAAATCGTCAACTTCGCTGGGTGCCTCGTCATCACTATCATCGAACGTAGACGTCTTTTTCTTCGACTTTGACTTTGGAGTCTTCGCCTTGCCCTTCTTCTGCGTTTTCTCTTCCTCACTCTCTTCCCATTGATCCAGCGCCGTAGCAAGGTCAATAGCATCCTCTCCCAAATCATCTTCGTCTTCCCCATCCGTACTATCCCCCTCATCCAAATCAACTTCCTCCTCATCCATATCGACATCTTTCCTCCTCTTGCCAATATTACCACCTTTCTGATTGCTTTGGCTACCCCGAAACGTCCACCCCTCAAACCGCTCTTCATCGCTCTCTCCAAATGCCTCGTCACTATCAATATCGCTATCATCATCGTCATCAATATGCCCCATTTTCCAATTATTCCCTTCCGAGTCACTTCCTTCATCATACTCCTCATTCCCGCCCTTCATCTGCTTCCTCCGCTTCACATCGCCGCCGCCGTCTTCCTCCTCCTCCTCGTCTTCATCTTCCCCTTCTCGTGGACGCTTCCTGCGCGCATCAACATCTGATTCGCCGAGCCGATTCTTGCGTATTTTCGAGCGGTCAGGGTTTTCATGTGAAGCAATAGCAAAGGCATCCAAAGCACGCTTTGCCGACTTTTTCGGCCTGCGAGCGTCGCGGGATGACGACGACGACGAGGGACGGGAAGATTTGAACTTCGGCAACGAACTGTGGGATATCCTAGGCGGCATCTTCACGTCGACGTCGTGTAATCCAGAGCACAAAAGAAGTCTTCTTCCAGGGTGCGTGCAGAAAATCAAAAGGAAGATTCGAAATCTTGGCGAACCAATTATTTTTCCCACTCCAGCACGACGGGCCGAGGATTATCCGACGCGGCCTGTGCGCCTTCGCTCTCGGAGGTGCGCGAGCGAACCAGACAAGGCTCCGCAAAAACAAATCGCGCCGGTACTTCATCTCTATCAATTGGCTTTCCGCCTCTCATTCCTAACCCGACATCCAGAGAGGACGAAAAGAGACAGCCGAAAATGTTCAAACCGTCGCCCAGTCTTCAGACGAAATTCCGTCGCCTTCCCCTCTCAACAAAGCAAGCTGGAAAAGAATACTACAAAGGCAATCGCATAGGCTCCACAGGCTCCATCGACAGATACGGCCGCTTTCACCCCGATTTCAGCAAGATACGAACATTCGTGTATCCTGCAGGGCGCATGAAGAACTTTGATGTATGTTTTCTACTTGACTTTGAAGATTGCGCGGAGGGAGCGCGGTATCTGTGATGGGAGATTCGAACTCGAATTGTGGATGCACTTTGGGGAGGAGGGAGGAAATTGAGCGAGACTTTGAATACTGGATATATGCTAATGTGCTTTTTTACTTGTGGTTACAGTTGACGCCGTTTGTGAGCATGAGTGCATCGCGGAATATCCAGATTAGCGAGACAATGTATAAGGTTCCGGCTAAGACGATAACGGGAGAGGAATATTTGGCGGATTGGAAGGAGCGGGGTGGGCATGATCAGGTGGATGTTGTGGAGGGGGAGGGGGAGCCTAGGAAGAATATGCCGGAGGTGTGGGAAGAGAAGGGGAGTCAGAAGGCGTAGGGGAGGGCATATGGAGAAGGAAATGGGGTGCGGGAGGGAGAGTGTATGTTATTACTTACGAAGGTCAATGGGTGATATTGGGCATTTGAAGGCGTTTATGTACATCATTGATGTATGAATTATTGTACACTACTTAGGTGGGTATATCACATACTCGATACAAGACGATACTTTACATTCTTCCCTCTCTCCTCTTCCCTTGTCAATCTTCCAAGGGTCTTCTCACCCCAAAGAAATAATTCCCCCATTCCTCACTCCCCCCAACCTCGTTCCATCCGAACCCAGGTACATACATGACACCCTGCACCCTCATCTCCCCTCCCCTAGCACCCCACCCTCTCTCTAAAAACCAGCCCCTCAACTCGCTCTCATTCACATACTTGGCCCACTCATGCGTCCCCTTAGGCACAATCCCCAACACATCCTCAGCAACCAAATTCGTAACCACCCAACTCGTCCACGTCCTTGCAATCGTGCTAAGAACAAGCCACCCCCCCGGCTTCACCTGCCGCATAGCGAGTTCCAAGAACGGCCCAGGCGCAGAAACATGTTCAAGGACTTCGAAAACAGAGACGATGTCGTAGCCCTCGGCTCCACTTTCGGACCCAGGAACAGCTAGGTTCTCAATCGACATGTTGAGGTACGTGAGGCGATTGGGTAGCATGAGGACGGGATCGCGACGCTTGTGCGCTTCGGCGATTTTCAGGACTTCGGGCGTCGGGTCGATGGCTGTCACGGTCGACGTCGTTGGAAGTCGCGCTGCTGATTCTGCGAAGATGCCTCCTCCGCAGCCGATGTCTAGGTATTTTAGTTTGGTGGGTGCATCGGTGGTTTCTTCTGCTGAAGGTTGGGGGATGCCATTGCGACAGCGTGTTATGAAGGTGTGTCGTAGCGGATTCATGAGATGCAGCAGCCGCGATGGGCCGTGCGGATCCCACCAGCTTGATGCAAGGGCATTGAAGTGAGAGACCTCTGTGGGGTCGACGGAGGATTTGGGAGGTTCGTGAGGGGTGTTGGTGGTTGAGGTGGTGGAGTAGAAGCGTGGAGATGGGAGGAAGGTTGGGGGAGGCGTTATTCGGATACTGTGAAGTCTAGAATGGTGGATTGGGAAGGATGGGCGTGTCCATTGCCGGAAAAGGAGGGATTTTGAGGGTTTCATGGCGGCTCTGAATGCGATGTAGAAGGAGTTTGATTGATGTCACTGCTAGGGAAATCCTGAGCACAGACCAACTGTTTGGTATTCAATGGTCAATAGTTGCAACCGTTACGTAGCCTATGGGAAAGGCAGACAGACAGCATATTGCTAGGCACTGGTATTATACATCTCCACACTTTCTAGAGTGAAAGGACTAGTCATACAAAATGTTTTCCCGTGACCCCAACGCCGACGCTATGCATAAATAAAAAAAAGAAATCATGGCGTGCGTGGAGCTTCCCTCTACTTGCGCATGTGAGAGAAGTCCTTCAAGATGCCTTGCATATGCGAGTTGGTCTGCTTGCCGCCACGACGAGGGACCTTCTTCTTCTTCTTGTCAGTCTTCTTGGTTTCAGCCTGGCGGGGCGCGCTCGACGGCTTAAGTCCTGCGGCCAACAAGCTGTTGCGGAGATCGTCGGGATTCGGTGGAATGGTGATTTTGTGCCACTCATTCTTGAAATCCGCATCCATCTTATTCACCAGGCTCTTGTCGTTGTCCCAGACCGTCTTCGCCAGCTGGTCCTTGAGATTGCGCTTGATGAGCACCTCATCTTTGGACTCCATCACCTTGAGGGCCTCGTGCACTGTGGGCCAGCCGTCCTTGAGGTCCTTGACCGACAGGCCCTGGGCCGACTTCTGGTTCTGCAGGAAGCCCTTCAGCTGGGCGGCATTGCGGATGTCGTACTTGGGCTTGTAGCGATACGTATCGGTCTTGGGATTCCACGAGATGCGGTTCGTCGGGTTCGGGCTCCGGAAGAGCTGCTGCAGCTGCTGGCGCACCAGGGTGTTGCTCATGTTGAGGTTCAGGTAGTCGGTGATCTCCTTGAACGTGTACCATTTCTCGCTACCCTCGGCCATACGCTCACGCAGCCAGCTGATAGCGTAGGTGAGCTGTGTGTAGATGTGGCTGCCGGTGCCCGTCTCCTGCGGCTGCGAGTAGACGACGGATTCATCAGGGCGCTTCCGCTTCGCCGTGCCGTTGGAGGCGTTGGAGGGCGTTGGGGAGGGGGCAGCGGCCCTGAGATGGGACATGGCAGTGAGTGTCTGGAGGGAGGTCGTGGTTGTCGACAAGGCGGAGGAGGGAGTGTTCTTTGGGGGGACATGAGACGTGGGTGGGTGAGCATCTATCACGCCAAGCTCGCCGCGTTAGTGCATCCGTCCTTGGTAGCTCGCGACAAACGCTGGGGTCGCTTTCGCTTTCTTTGTTCGCTTTGTTGATTCTCTACTCTCCTCCACCCTCACCCATTCACTCTGCACCCCGAGCGAGCATGTGCTAGAGCCGCCAACTGCTCAACTGCAACTTCACCCATCATGGCTGCGGCTGCAGTTGATGTCGGCTACCTTGCCGCGTCCTACTCGGTGCCAGAGCCCACTCTCCAGTCGCTGCTTTCCGCGCCGACCGTTGAGCTCGTACAGACGCTACTGGCCCAGATTGATGCCAGGGCCCGCGACTTCGACGATGTCAAGTCTGAAAAGCTGCGCGCTGAGGTCGAGCTGGAGGGCGCTGTGCACAATGCCGACGTTCGCGCCCGCGCCCTCCAGACCACTGCCGACGCCGCCGTGAAAGAGGCAGAAGAGCTGCGCCAGAAGCTTGCCCGCGAAGAGACAGCGCGCGGGCAGATCGAGGCACAGCTCCAGACGCTTCAGGCGTCGGCTACGGGCTCAACATCCCAGGTACACACGCTCGAATCACGCGTCAAGACGCTCGAAGCCCAGAACCGCGATGCCGTTGCCCTGCTCGAAGCCAAATCCGCCGCCCATGACCGCCTCGCCGACGAGTTGTCCGCCCAGCACCAGAAGTTCGTCGCCCTCCGCAAGCAGCTGGCCGAGCTAGAGGAGAAGAATCAGGCCTTCGAGACCGCCGCCACCACGGTCAAGTTCCGCGAATCCAACTTTCAACAGGAGATCGAGTTGCTGCGCAAGAACAACGAATGGTTCGAGGATGAGATGAAGAAACGCTCTGCCGACAACACCAAGTTCCGCAAAGAAAAGAATGCACAGATCGCTGAGCTGCAGCGCGCGGGCGCCGACGCCAGCCAGACCATTGATTCGCTCCGCAGCAAGGAGACGACGCAGGGCAAGCGTATTGCGGAGCTGGAGCAGCGCGTCGAGCAGTCGCTGTCTCGCGTCCAGCAGCTACAGGAGGAGGCCCGCCAGAACCAGGAGGCCTTCCGCGCCGAGCTCGACAACGCCCGACGCCTCGCTACACTACACCAAGAAAGCGCCAACACGGTCAAGAAGCGGTTGCAGGAGGTCCAGGACCAGCTCAACACCATGAGCGACCAGGCCGCCGAAGAGGTGGGGACCTTGCAGGCCGAGGTGGAATCGGAGCGCACCCGAGCCGCCGGGTACGAGGCCAAGGTGGCCGAGCTGGAGTCGTTACTCGAGAACCAGGAGACGCAGTTGTCTGAAATGCGGAACTCGGTGCACATTCCAGTTACCCCACGTCGGGCGATGAACGGGAACTTCGATACTCCTGGTCGAGCCGGTTCGCCCGTCACCTTCTCGCCCGGCGGTTCTCGGTTGAAAGGCGGCATGTCCATGACCCAGCTCTACACAGAGAACACGAGGCTCAAGGCGGAGGTGCGTGCATTGCAGAGTCAAAACGAGCAAAAGAGCCTTGCTTTGCAGGACATGATCGACGAACTCGAAAACAAGGTGCCAGAATTTCAGGAGCTGTATCACCAGAACGACACATTGACCGCTGAAATCGCGAACCACTCTTTGACGCTTTGCGAAGCTACAAAGATGAAGGACGAAGCACTCAAGGAGGTTCGGAAGATCAGGGGCGAGCGCGACGGCCTCATGCGCGAGCTTGATCTCAATCGCCAGCAAATCCGTGACATGGGCTTCCAATTCAAGGCTCTCATGTATCACCAGAAAGTACAAGAGGAGGGTCTGGAAGCTCTTTCCGAGGAAGAGAAGCAATTTGTTGATGAGACCGTGAATAATGAGATCCCCGAGCGCCTGCTGGACGAGAATGACACATCCACCAGCCGCCTGATCAGCAAACACCTCGTGCTTTTCAAGACGGCAAGCGAGCTCATAGACAAGAACCAGGAACTTTTACGCACGATCCGCGAGGTAGCCGAAAAGTACGAAGGCAGCGAGGCACAAGTCAAGGCTACCAAGCAAGAGCAGGATCGCGCAGAATTGTTGCAGCTGCGGGATACGATTGCTCAGTACGAAGGAGAAATCGACTCGCTCAAGCTTCGATCGCAAAGCTTCATGAAAGAACGAGACATGTACCGACGGATTGTAACGAGCCGTGGTCCGGGTGGCCTGCCAGCTTCTGGCGAATCCAACGACAAAGCCCCAACTGCTTCTCCTCCGCCAGGAGACAGTGTAATGAGCAGTTCCCAGTCCAAGGACACCGAACTTATCAAAGAGCTGCAGGCACGCTTGGACACGGTCAAGGAAGAGTATGCAACTGACCGTACGAGCTCCAAGCAGCAGATTGATACCCTGGTGAAGGAGAACCGCCAGCTACAAGGCGACAACGTACGCTTAGGCGCCAAGCAGGAGATGATGCAGGAGCGTTATGATCTCCTCCAGCACAAGATTACTTCTTTAGAAACGGATAAGTCCGAGCTGAAGAAGCAATACGCTGTTCTGAACGATCAGCTCGCTAAGTCCGATACTCAGAGGCAGCAGGACTCGGAGAACTTGATCGAAGTCAAGAGTCAGCTTGAAAGCCTAGAGCGTGAAAACGTTAACCTCAAAGCTTCTCAATCGCTTTGGAAAACAATCGAGGCTCGTCTAACAGAGGACCGGAATATGCTCGTAGAGGACAAGGCGCGACTCAATAAGATCATCAACGACATGCAGACCTTGCGGAATGAGCACGATCTCACAGAAGCCCAGAATCGACGGAATCTGCAGGTTCGAGCCGACTCGCTCGAGGCGGAACTGCAGAACGCGAAACGTAAATTGGACGAAGAGACGGAAGATCACAAGAAGTTTTTGATGCGACATGAGTGGGAATCGGCGGAGAAACAGAGGAAGATCGACGATCTTATCAAGGCTTCGAATGAAGTACGTCAAGAGCTGGCATCTGTGAAGTCGACACGAGACCAGTTGCAGACGCGTGTGAATGAACTGCAAGACGAAGTCCAAAAGGCTCAGGAGCATGTCCAGGCCTCGCATACGCAACATGCTTCTCAAGTCGGTGGATCCGATGATATCGATGAGGAAGGTCTCAGTCGCGAGGAACAGCTCGTCAACCAACTGGCCGACTTGCAACACCGATATGACCGTGCGCAAGAAGAACTAGCTGCTGCTATTCTGAGGGCCGACGATCTCCAAGGAATCGCTCAAGGCGCGGAAGATAGGGTGCTGGAGGTCGAAGAGGCTGCGGAACGACTCCAACAAGAATTCGATGACAAGGTTGCCGAACTGTCACGAGTACGTGACCAAGTTCAGGAACTGACGGATGAACTCACGGTGGTCAAGACAGACTTGACAGAACTTCGTGCAGGTCAGTCCCAGGAGATCTTGCGGCTCACGCAACAGCAACAAACTCTGGAGTCTGATATCTCTCGTCTGAAAGAGGAGATCAATGATTACAAGGCGGAAATTGAGAGCAAGACGCAAGACGTGACTGCCCAGGCCGAGATCGCGAACCGAGCTCAACAAGATTACGAGAACGAGTTCCGGAAACACGGCGAGACGATGAACAACCTTCGAGCGGCTCGGGCAGAGCGCGACAAGTTCAGCGGAGAAATCGTCCAGTACAAAACCCAGGCAGAAGCTGCGAGTGCATCCCTGGCTCAAAATGATGAGCATTGGACAGCGACCCGAGAGCAATACGAGCGCGAGCTTGCCGAAGCTCGAAAACGGTACACCCAACTGGAAGAATCGAACACGACGCTCTATGCTCAGTACGACACTCTCAACGCTCAGATTGCAAGCCTGAAGAGTGAACAACTGTCAGTTGCCGCAGGCCAGACTGAGCCGGGCAGGCTCGATTCTAGCCTTGATGGCCTCCAAGCTCTGAATAAGATCCTTCGCGACGACAAAGATGTTCTGCAGTTACAGCTAAACGCCAAGGATCTCGAACTGCAAAGGGTGCAACAAGAGCTCATTCACAAAGAGGAGCAGCTGGATCGGGCCAACGAAAAGCTCATCGCCGACCAATCCCAGGCCAGTGGGCGACAAACTGGCGCAAACCATCAGGCTTTGCAAGAAAGCATTGCACAGCTCAACGTCTACCGCGAGAGCAACACGACCCTACGCAACGAGAAGAACCGCTTGGAGGTTGAACGGGACGAATTGAAACAGAAGATTGAGGCCCTCAATAACGACCTTTCCCCTTTGAAAGCTCGGGTCACGGAACTTGAGGGAGAAGCTGAGATCAATGCGGGGCATATTAAGGCTTTGGAGGAAGATCGCGATAGCTGGCAGAAGCGTCACCAGAACGTTCTTACACGATACGACCGCATCGATCCTGAGGAGCTTGAAAACCTCAAGAAGCAGCTCGAGGATCTCCAAAACGAACGCGAACAAGCATCCAACAATCTCGCCGAGAGTATCAAGGTTGTGAAGGAGGAAGAGAAAGCAGCTTGGGAAGAGCGGAGGGCCAACATTGTGAAACAAGCTAGGGACAAGGCCAAAGTCGATTCAGAGAAGAAGAAGGAACTGACGGCTGAACGCGATCAGGCGAGGCAAGAGTTGGAACAGGTTCAGGCCCAGCTTGCCACAGTGCAATCAGACCTAGAGTCTACGCGACAATCTCTGGAGCAGGCCAATTCCAAACCCGATGTCACGATGGATGAAGGCCAGGTCGACGAACAGGATCCTGGCTTCACAAGTGCCGACAAAGCTGACCTGGAAGCCCGCCTTGCCGCAGCCGAAGATAAGAGCAACACATTCTCAAACCAATCTGCTGCCCTTGGTATTCGGTGTGATGATCTACAGAAACGTGAGAGAGAGCTTGAGTCACAAATTGTAAGTCATTACGAGAGAACAAATGAGAGTGTCGCAGGACTGACCTACCGCCAGGCGGAGTTCCAACAGCGTATTGGCATTCTCAACGATGAAGTCTCCAAGGTGCAGCGTGAGAAGGCGCAAGCTGACGCTCGCGTTCAAGAATTGCAATCCGGCGCTCCACCCACTGAACCAATAGCGCTACCGCAGTCATCGGAAGAGATGGACGACGTCAAAGAGAAGCTCGCTGCCGCTTTGAAAGAGGTAGAAGATCTTCGGACACGGGCAGAGATGACAGACTCTGTTGAGAACCAGAGTGCCGATGAACAGGTCAAATCTCTCACAGAGCAGCTCGCAGAGCAATCGGCACAAAACATTTCTGTTCAAGCTACCTTGGAGGATCGTGAAAAGAAGCTGGCAGACGCCGAAGAGCAGCTTGCTGAGATCACTCAGAAGCTTGCTGCAGCCGAACAAAAGTCGTCTGATATCACATCCAGGACCTCCGATCAGATGGAGAAGCTCAAAACCAAAGCCAATGGAAAACTCAAGGAGCTGTTAGAGAAGAACAAACAGCAGGAGGCAACCATTGCAAGCCTTACAGCGGAAATCGAGGAGCTGAAAAAACAGCTACAGGGTCAGACCAGTCTTGAGGTCCCGATAACACCCAGTGCTGTAAGAGCAACAGACGTCTCCACATCCTCCATTTCGTCATCTCTACCAGCCTCAGAAGCTTCAGAGCGTGAGATTCAGGATTGGATTAGCGGCAACAAGGTTGCGCAGCAGATCATCAAGCGCAATATTCAAAAACGGGCAGAGCAGGAGAAGAAGGTTGTCCAGGATGCGGAGGAGACCGCATCAATTGTACCTGCATCTCCAACGGTGAAGATTGAACAAGACAAGGGGTCCGTCAAACAAGCGCCGGGAGGCGAAGTTATCACAAAAGAAGAACACCAGAAAGCCTTAGCCAAGAACGAGGAATTGCTGACGTCCAAGAGTAAGATCCAAATCAGCATGGCGAAGACTAGATATACAAACCTCGAAGCAAAGTGGAAGGTGGTGGAGAAGGCTTCGAATGAAACACCCGAAAAGCCAGTCAAGGAAGTTTTTGATATTGCCAAGACTGCGAAACCAGCTCCTGCTACGGCCGCAGATGTTCCAGCGAGTGCCGCGAACCCCCAGATTGCAAAGCAGCCGGTCACTCAACCTGCACAACCAGCTACTCAGCAACCTACGCCGCCCATACCATCGATGCAGTATCCATCCCTTCCACCAGGAGTAACACCCGCTCTCAACGTGTCTGCACAGCAACATGCCGGGCAACAAGCTCCTCCAAGCGGTCTACCTCAAGCCAATGGTGCTCGACCGAACAGCTTTGGCCAGAATCCCAATTTCGGACAACCTGCCTATGGCCAGCCAATTCATCCCTTCTCCCAATCGCAAGGAAGTAACCAGTCGTTCCCTAATGCCATACCCAATCCTTTCGGACAGGGCGGCATACCTCCGCCTGGTTTCGCCAATACGCAAAATCAATTTAATCAATTCCAAGGCCGTCCGAACTCGCCTTTTGCTCAGCAACAACAACAAATGCAGCAGCAGCAGTCATTCCAGCAAGGTGGACGCGGTCATATGGACGTCGGCACCGGTCCTGCAGCGCTTCGCGGCCTAGGCCAACCCGGTCAATCAGGTATCCCTCGCGGCGGTTCCAACATTCCCATGCCAGGTCGAGGCAGGGGCGGCCAGCAACAGCAACATGTGGGGCAGAATTCCAATGCTCAAGCTCCTGGCCAATCGCAAATTGGACGCGGTGGTGGCAGAGGAGGTGCTTCTGGTCGTGGTGGCGGCGGCCGTGGTGCTGGACAGCAGCAGCAGCAGCAACAGCAACCACAACCTGGCAGTCCTATGAACCCTGGCGCCATGACCTTCCAACCTGGAGGCAATGGCGCGGGTCGCGGACAGAAGCGCGTGGCTGAAGATGATGCCGGTGGATCGCATCGCGGGGGGAAACGTGCTAGGGGTGGACGAGGTGGTGGTCCGGCGGGCGGCGGTGCTGGAGGTGGTAATGTGGCGACGGGGGGTGTGACGGAATGAGATGTATGATTTTATAGCGAAGTGAAGCCAGCGACTGGCCCTTCTTTTTCCTTCTCTTTTACCATCTATTCATGCGGATGCATGGGGGGGGGCATGCTCATCTCACCTACTACATGTCGTATTTGTTTGTTTCCCCTCCCCCCCCACAAAAGTTCCCTTTTGTTTTCCTCTTATTTCATTTCTTGATTTAGTCGTCGAGACGCTTATTTAGCTCAGAGATTGGGATGGATGGGTGGCATGGTGCGTTTATATGGGATATGTTTGGCTTTTATTCATCTACTCGGTTTGTGCGGGGAGCGTGGAGTGGAGTGGAGTGGAGTGGAGTAGCATAGTGAGTCAGAGGTATGGAATTATGGGTGGCTGGGTGTGGTTTGTTGATTCCATGCATTTAGTTGCTTGCGCTTGTGCGTACCTCGTATGTATTATAGGAGTAACTGACTAGCTGACTAGTTATGGGAAGTATGGACATCAGTATGGACGTGGTACTTGATTCTCTTGTTCGGTTTCGAAATAGTGGTACGGATGTTTCGTCTCGATTCCTAGGCCCAGGGACGTGCCAGGGTTTTGGAGTGAGTGGTGTTGGTTGGGTACCTGAGTACTTTGATTATGGACATGGATGGATGAAGATGCACATGCAGGGGGATATATAGGTACCTAGTCATCGAGACTACAAAGTACCGGGAACGCGGAATCACGTGATTATATTACTAGACAGTACCTACCTACCACATCGCAGCCCTCCCCTCCCCACCCCTCAGCAAACCCCAAGCACAAAACTCGAATGGACGTCTTCGCATACATGTATCAAACGAACAAACCACCCTGGATCCTTTATTGTGCTCTTGGAGGGGGAAAAGAGTGCTTCAACACTACTTCGTACAGCCCCCCCCCCCGCCGCTTTTCCCCTTCTCTCGTGCGGCGCAAAGGGTGGAGATTACAAAGTCCACACACATACACACATACACCGCACTCTGACAGGCAGACTGACTTGCAGCGTCTAGCTGAGGGGCGGTGACGGCGTGATCGGGTTTTGGTCTTGCTGCTGTGGTTGCTGGAAAGGGGTGGGGGCTTGGCGGGCTGTTATTGGTTAGGGTTGGGGGCTATTTGATGCTTTGATGGGTAGATGGATGGATAGACAGATCTCTACGAGAGAGTGAGTCGGGGTTGGGTTGAGAACATCAATAAGCTGTGTACTTGGGTATCTGGTGCCTGGATAGATGTCCGTACTCCGTACAGTAGACACAGGCGAAGGATTGAAACCGATTCCATGCTATGATTAGGTGTGCGCTAGGCTGAATGCGGCAAGAGCAGCTTTGGCCCCGGTGGAGACTAGCGTGAGGAGGAGATCTCTGGCTGGGTTCTGGGAGTGAGGGAGGATGCGATTGATCGTAAATTGGGAACGGTAAGCTTACTTTGTGCTTCAGCCCTGAACTTTGTTCGCTCTCTCACTCACTCACTCACTCACTCACTCACTCCCTCTCTCTGGCTTTCGCGTCTTTTGTGTCCTTTTCTTATCGACTCTTCCTCTTCCCCTCACTCTCCTTCGCTGTATCTATTCGCAAACGTGAAGCGCGCTGCTGCGACTCGCATTCCCTGGGTACCATAGGAGGCTGTACAATCAAAGTAGACATTATGATTGATCGGGCGGCGCTGCTGGGAGGGGTGCCTATGAAGGCCCTCTCCCTGGTTATGGTAGGCTGAATGGAGTCGAGAATGCGTGGGATGGGTTGCTAATGATGGTGTACAGCTCACGTTCCAAAACTCTGCCCTCATCTTGGTACGTCTACCAGCGTCCGCGCACCATCGCGACGGTGCTCCCCTTTCGCGCCTCAGCGCTCATGCAATGCGTAGATTATGCACTACTCGCGTATAATGCCCCTCGTCAACGGCCATCGCTACTTCACGTCAACCTCTGTCTTCCTAAACGAAGTCATCAAGCTGGCCATCTCCGCTGCCATGGCTCTGTACGACCTGTCGAGTAACATGCCGCCGAATACACCCGCCACAAATCTCATATCCGAACTTGTTTCAACCATGTTCGCAAACGATAGCTGGAAACTCGCTATACCCGCTGCTCTGTACACGCTCCAGAATTCTCTGCAGTATGTCGCTGTTAGCAATCTGGATCCGAGCACATTCCAGGTCACGTACCAACTCAAGATTCTTACCACGGCGATATTCAGCGTGTTGATGTTGGGGAGAAGGTTATCGGCGAAGAAGTGGGCGAGTTTGGGACTCTTGATGGTGGGTGTTGCCATTGTGCAGCTGCCGCAGGAGACAGCCAAGGTTACGGTTCAGGACTCGAAGACGGAGCAACCCAAAGTTGGACGGCGCGCGCTCGAAATGCTTGGTACCTACGTCGCCGGCTCACTCGTATCGCGCTCAGGCTCCTACGAAGGCGTCAAAGAGGAAAGAGCGGCCGAACACCCTGAAATGATACGCTCCGTCGGCCTCATGGCTGTCCTAATCGCATGCGCGCTGTCTGGTCTTGCAGGAGTGTGCTTCGAAAAGGTGCTCAAGCAATCGCCTCCCACGCAGAAGCCCGTCTCGCTCTGGATTCGGAATTGCCAGCTCTCCTTCTGGTCACTGTTTCCCGCCTTCTTCATCGGCGTGCTGTGGGTGGACGGCGAGAGAATCGCAAAATCTGGCTTCTTTGCCGGATACAACTTTGTGGTCTGGACGGCCATCATGTTCCAGGCCGGTGGTGGTATTATTGTGGCGCTGGTGATCAACTACGCGGATAACATCGCGAAGAATTTCGCTACGAGTATCAGTATCATCATTAGTGCGCTGGCCAGTGCCTACTTTTTCGATTTCAAAATCACCATAACAGTGAGTTTTCCATTGCGATTCTCCGTCTGTCTCAGGCAAAGTACATGCGTTGTTAACAAGAGAGTAGTATCTGATTGGCACCTCGGTGGTCATGGCTGCAACCTATCTTTATAGCCAACCGGACCAGCAGCCCCCACCGCCCCAAGTCGCAGAGTACGAGGAAACGGTGGTTGGACGCGATTCGCACGAAAACGAGTCGGAGACGCCGCTCATGACTTACCCGCCACGGAAAGAGAGCGTAAGAGAGGAGAGGCCTGGGAGTCCGACGGAAGATGAGAGGAGTCAATTTTTGAAGAGGGGCGATTGATGAAGAAGGAGATTAATGAGGCGGCCAGTACCGTATCAGTCTACTTTACTTGATTTTTCTTGCCATCTCATATGACAAGGCATGTCAAGGGAGAAGAGGAGGGTCGAATCGTTTTGTATTTTGGCGCTTTTTGTGTACTAGTTTTGTGTATGTGGGTGGAAAGGATTCGGATTCTGATCTGCGCCTTTGTGGCTTCTTTTTGCTTCGCGAGCTTTTGTCAAGGGATCATTTTGCCCACTTGAGAGGATGCAGGTATGGGGAGCGCTGAGTTTACGTTTCGCATCGTATTTTCTTCTTGGATTGAATCCGGGGTTGGAGGATGAACTGGTCGGTGTGGGTGTGGGTGTGGGTGTGGGTGTGGAAGATACCTGGTGTCTATGGGACGGGGGGAAAGGAGCGAATCGTCTTGATACATCAATCGATTATGAGTATATTTTACTTCAGTCTTTATGGTGGTTACCGCTTTCAGTCGGAGAGGGGGGGTAGTCGTGGTTTCCCCTTTTCATCCCACCAGGTTTTCCATTTCGTCACCTTCACCCCTTCATTGATTTTCGCTCTCCGGCTTCACTGCCATCTACGTTTCTGCATCTCTCTTCGTCGTACATATTGTGTGTGGCGCTTGCGTTGTGAGGGACATGGACGAAGGACGATACCGAGTCCGCGATGAGCGAGATGGTCGCGATGAGGGCCGCCGCGAATTGCAGCAGTATTCCATTCTTCAGCCTAGGTTCAAACAACAATCTTTTCCGTCTATGCCGCCTCGAGACCGGTATCGGACCCCTCGTGAAGAGTTGGCGTTCGATCGGGTGGAGGATGATTTGTACGAGGAGCCTGTGTTTGACGCGTTCGGTGAGTGGCCGAGGGCAAGTGCAATATGGAACGATATATTGATTTTGCTACAGATGAAAGGTTACTTCATCCACCTGTTGAAGATCGTCGAAGACTGGCGGAAAAAGGACAGGTGCGGTTGTCGTTTGATCCTTCGCATCCGCAGCCATCTTATCGACCGCGGGGGAGCATTCCTCATGATCTCCATGGTGAGGGCTAGAAAAGATAGTTCCTTTTACTATATCATTTACTGATTATGCAATAGATCAGCGGAGATATCGACCGCACGCAGGACGGCAACTCCAAGGCCTAGGTACGTCGCTCGCTATGTATCTCACGTAGCTTCGTGATTATTAATTGGGATCAGATCAACATGCCTACACTCCTGCTACGAGACTCCCAGGACCTAGCTCGGATGTACCGCTTGAACCCTCGTCAAGCCCGGCATTTAGAGCTGGCCAGAGACGGGTCGAGCATGACTATTTGAACAGTACGCAACCAAGGAGCTATCCTCGCATTCTTGAGCCAGAGGACAACTCCAATCTACCCGATTTACCTCAAGATCGGTCTCATCCCCCACCTCGGGTTTCTTTTCTTTCGTCAAACGTTCCTACCGTTCGTTCAGGTGTTCCGGTCATCCAAGGCATAGAACTCGTCCAGCCCAAGATACTCCCTGATCGTCTTCGCTCACTCTTTCCGTATCCCACATTCAACGCTGTTCAGTCAAAGTGTTTTGATCGTGTATACAAGTCAGACGATAATTTTGTTCTCGCTTCACCAACGGGTAGTGGAAAAACCGTCATCTTGGAATTTGCCATCTGTCGAGCCATCGCGGCGAATGCCACGGGTCAGTATAAAATCGTCTACCAGGCGCCCATGAAGGCCCTCTGCTCAGAGAGACATCGTGACTGGCAGAAAAAATTTAGTCCACTTGGTTTGACCTGCGTCGAGCTCACTGGAGATAGCGATGCTGCTGACCTCAAGAATGTGCAGTCTGCGAACATCATCGTCACAACTCCTGAAAAGTGGGACAGTGTGACACGAAAATGGAAGGATCATGAGAAACTCATGCGACTCATCAAGTTATTTTTGATCGACGAGGTTCATATATTGAAAGAGGACCGCGGTGCGATCCTCGAAGCAGTCGTCTCCCGTATGAAATCCATTGGAACCGACGTTCGCTTTGTCGCTTTATCTGCAACGATTCCAAACTTTATGGATGTAGCTACATGGCTTGGAAAGAATTCTTCCAAGCCATATGAGCCGGCTACCAACGAGAAATTTGGTGAGGAGTTTCGACCAGTCAAGCTAAAAAAACATGTATGCGGTTATGCATCTAGTGCGAATGACTTTGCTTTCGAAAAAATGCTCGATGCTCAACTCCCGGAAGTCATCATGAAATACACTGAGCGCAAGCCCATAATGATCTTCTGCAATACGAGGAAGTCTACTGTGGCTACTGCCAAGATGCTTGCAAACTGGTGGACCAAGATACTTCCCAAGGATCGCCCATGGAACGCACCGACAAACGCTCCGACGCTCAACGATCGCGAATTACGTGAATATACTGCATGCGGTGTAGCATTTCATCATGCTGGTGTTCAAACAGACCATAGATTAGCCGTTGAAAGGGGCTTTCTGAACAACGAGATTGGTGTCATCTGTTGTACATCAACGCTGGCAGTAGGTGTCAACTTACCATGTCATATGGTCATTATCAAGAACACGGTGGGTTATGTCGATGGAGAGCTGCAGGAATACTCGGATCTGGAAATCATGCAGATGCTCGGGCGTGCGGGCCGACCACAATTCGAGAACAGCGCAGTCGCAGTCATCATGACTCGACAGGCCAAGGTTCACAAGTACGAAAAGATGGTCACTGGCGAAGAGTTTCTGGAGAGCACGTTGCATTTGAACCTCGTGGATCATCTCAATGCTGAGATAGGCCTAGGCACTATACGCGATTTTCAGTCTGCGAGGAAATGGTTCGCCAGCACCTTTCTCTACGTTCGTCTCAAGCAAAATCCAACATATTACAAAATGGATGGCTCTCGAAGCGGTCAAAGTATTGACGAACAGCTTGACGATATATGCTTCCGCGATATAACTCTGTTACGGGAATGTAACCTGACCGTAGGGGAAGAGTCGTTTCGTTGCACCGAGTTTGGCCATATCATGGCACGATACTACATACACTTTGAGAGTATGCGGATCTTCATGGGACTACCATCAAAAGCATCTATTTCTGAGATTGTGAGTCTGTCTCTGACTACCTTCGCTGTAGTTCTAATTGATACGCTTTAGCTTTCTGCGATTGCACAAGCTGCCGAGCTTCAGAACATCCGCTTTCGACAGGGTGAGAAGTCTCTTTACAAGCTTATCAACAAGTCACCCTGCACCCGCTTTCCAATACCTGTGGATCTCGCTATGCCTGCACACAAAATCTCTCTGCTCATACAGTCTGTCCTCGGAGCTATGGATATACCCTGGGAAGGCGAGATGTCGAGGCACAAGGTCCAATACAACATGGAAGCCAACTTGGCTTTCAGAGCATTAGGCCGCGTAATACGCTGTATCATTGACTGCCAGATCGCTCTTGCAGATTCTATCAGTATCAATAATGCTTTAGTGCTGGAGCGCAGTATCGCCGCAAGGGTCTGGGATGACAGCCCATCGCAAATGAAGCAAATCGATGGCCTCGGGATTGTTGCTATCCGAAAGCTGGTGACTGCCGGAATTAGGAGTGTTGAAGATCTTGAGTGCGTTGAGCCGCATAGGATTGAGTTTCTTCTGGGCCGGAACCCACCGTTTGGGTTAAGCATCCTTGAGAAGCTGGGGTCATTTCCGAAGCTTCGCGTGTCATTGTCGATGGTACCCAACTCGGTATGTTGAAATTTGCTGACACGTACTCATTCTGATATTGTGTAGGTCACGAAGACGCCAGAGGGAGCGAAGGTCATGATTAAGACTGATATTGGCTTCATTAATGAGAGTGTGCCAATGTTTTTCGGGTCAAAGTTGGTATACTTGTGCATGCTAGCGGAGACCTCAGATGGCCGAATGGTTCACTTCGCTCGGGTTAGGTAACGAATTTATGTCTGCGTATCGAGTAAGGGTTTTACTGATCATTGATAGCTCAAGGCAGCTTGGAAAAGGCCGGCAACAGACCATTCCAGTTCTTTTGAGATCGCCGGGATTGAGTATCAATTGCTACGTCATGTGTGACGGAATAGGTGAGAGTCTTGTAGTCAGATTTCTAGCGATTTGCTAACCATTAGCAGCTGGCACACAGCGAAGTGCATCTGTGACGCCAAAGATTTCACAATCGATCTTTCCTCCACCCAAGGCTGCCATCCCAGCTTTACCTAGGCCCAATTTGCCCAGGCCCACCCCTAATATGTCTAGGCGACGCAGCGATGGCGGAAAATCTACTGGCAAGGCTTCTGTCACGACTGATGAGTTCGACGACGATGGTATTGACGATGAGGAGCTTGTGAAAGCCTCGTTTTCTGATCTGGATTTTGATCATATCGACAACTACGCTGACTCGACCACTACTCTTACCCGAGATAATACAGCCAAGAACGCAGCACTTACGAACAGGAGCCGCTCAAAGCTAGTTGAAAGCTCTCAATGCGATGATCCCGAACCCAAGCAGCTGGATAACGGGAGGTGGGCTTGCAATCACCCATGCAAGAATAAGCAGGCCTGCAAACATCTGTGCTGCAAAGAGGGGATGGAAAAGCCTCCTAAGAAAACTGTCCCGAAGCGCGTGCCGTCCAACGAGAACCAGGACCAACCTATCTCTAAAGTGACAGCTACGCCAAAATCAATGCAAACCAAGCTACAACTTACTGCATCAAAACGGAGGAGCTCCGCCGTAGTTGAGGAGCTTGACCTCACCCAACAGGACAAAAAGAGAAAGGTGGATTATAGTAAAAAAGGGCCAAAGGAGTACCGAGATTTGCACAAGCTTCACAATAGTGTTCATAAGCAGGATCTTTCTACCTCGATATCTTCAGTCATGCACACTAAACCAGAGTACTGTTATGGGAAAGGGGGTAACCATAATCTTTCCTTTCTGGAAGACCGGTCGGGCTCACTTTCTAGCGATTACGGTGATATTCAACTCGAAGATTTGTCCGTCAGTATAAGTCGCCCCCAGCAGAATCGCGAGTCAGCTGCTATTGGTAGACTACATCATGAGGATGCGGGCCATGCTGGTGTAGATGTACGGGTTGAGGACCCTCAGTCAGATACATTCGGCGACGATGAGTCCATCTTTGAAGACGCTATGGTGGGATTATTGGACTCCTATGATCTCCAAGCTGCTGATACCATGGATCGGGATGATGATGATGATCTTCAGGTGTTTGGGAACACGGTGGAAGAAGATTATGACTTTGGGTTTCCTGGAAATGACTACCCAGTTGATTCGGGCGATATACTAAAAGCAAATAACGGCCTTACATCTACAGATACCCCAAAATGGTCGACATTGGATGTTCCAGCGGGTCCACCTCTTATTCGGAAGCGCCCCTCGGTCTTCAAAGACGATACCAGCAGTTCTCAGCCAGTTGGAGATGACTCCAACCAAGCTCATCCAACACGTAAGAGTTCTTCGCTGGGGGGGCTGAAGCAAACAAACCATACTATCCCTGCTCCTCAGCGCCGCGTGTCAAATGAGAAGAAGGCTCCCAGCAAGAAGCAGACGGATGCAGAAAATGACACGTTAATTGCCGGTGACGACACGGTGCTCGACGGCGACCGTGTGGGGTGGCAGCGTAACGAAAAGCCCGTGACACCGGACGCTTACAAGGGTCTTGAACCATGGCTGTTTCAAGAGTTTGGAGATATTGTTGAGATTATGGAGGAATGAAGACGGCAAAATGGGGGCGGGGGTAATGGATCTGGAAGAGTTACTTATATGTTATATTCTGCTTTCATCTTGACTGCTACTTTTCTTTTCTGGAGTATGTATATATATATATAGTAGCCTCCAACATGTATACCAGTGTATCTCACCATCAAACTTCTATTTCATTTATGATGTTCAAACCATGCATTTCATATCTCCACCCTACCACGTGCCTACTTGGCAGCTCGGCTACGAAGTACGAAGTAGAATCTGTGTGATCTTGGCATTTCTACCGTATTGATAGATACCTACCTAAGTAGATAGACGTACAGCAAGCGGCGCAACTACCCGTAAACCCTTAATTACCGCGAACCGACGCGCACCAACGCAGGATAACCGCGTAAAAGGGAAGTAATAATTAAGAAAAAGGACTTTGGGCTGGAAGGGGATAATTGATTGATTAGGATTATGTGTTTGTTGTGTGTGATGGGTAGTTAGCAGGAGAAAGAAACCAAGTTACGTTCTTCTCCTCTGCGGGAGCGTGGTAAGTCCCCCCCTTGCGAAGGCGATGGTCTTGGTTGTGGCTTGTACTGCGCTGTGGGGATACGTGGATAATTAGTATGGAATTAACTAGCGACAACGCATTCGGTGGGGGGATTTGGAATGGATTGGAGGGGTTGGTTGGGTCTTGGTTGTTCTCTAATGTAGGCGTGTTCCTGGCTACGATTCTTTCAATCTTTGCCGTGGCAATCTTCAGATCAGAGCCCCTGCATTCATGATAGCCTCTTCCTTCCTGCGTCGAACCTCCCTCTTGACCTCTTTCCGCTCCAATTCCTTCTCATGTGTCTTCCTGCGCATCGCCTTTCTCGCTTCATGAGCCGCCTTTGCCCTCTGATATTCCTCATACTCTTCCTGTCTCCTCTGCTCTCGCTTGATTTCCTTTAAGATTTGCTTGTGCTCCGCAGAGGTGAGACGCCACGGTTTGGACAAGACTTCTTTTTTATACTTTGCCGCCTCAGACCACGCTTGGGCCTCCTCATCTGTCGACCCGACGATCCAGGCTCGCTTCAATTCCACCTGTTTGAGGCCTCGGAACTCGGAAATGGTGCCCTTTGCCTTGATTACTGTTCCGATATCTACTTGACGGCCGCCAATTAACACCTCGAACACGCCAAAAGCACTGACCACGTTTACATTTTCGATGACGGTTTTCGATGAATGGTCGGCAGGATCCTGTGTGTCGGGGATAAGTCGAATGATTTTCAGCTCGATGTTCGCTCCACTTCCATCGTCGATGGTCAAAGTCGTGTATTTGAGGTTAATGTCATCGATCGCGACAACGACGCCAACGAGCCGTACATAGCGGATAGGGTGATTGAGATGGAAGTATATGTGCTGGCCTGGGAGCGATGTGTCAGTGCACACTGAGGCGGTGTCTCAGCCTACGTGGCGACACTTACTCTGGAAGGCCGGCTCTGATCGCAGCGCTTGAACATCGGCAGTGGTCAGCTTCACCCAGTCGTTGTAGGTACGCGATTTGGGGAAACAGTATGCCGGCCAAATCTGATAGTTCTGCGTTGTTGGTTGAGGCGTGGACATGTAATGTTTGCGTCGCGGATAATAATGATGTTGGGTGAGTGATGAGGGGGAGGACACGCGGCGCGATATGCACCGTCTGCGCGCTTGCACGTGATGTCTGGAAAGGGCCTAGCGTGCCATAGCTTCCCGAGGTCGTATCTGCACGAGCCTCGGATGATCGCAGCACATGCAAGACGTGCATTACATACGGAGTAGATATTAACTTACTAATAACTCCACTGCACTACTTCTGTACTCGTCTTACGATAATCCGACAGAGCCGATTCCAAGGAAAATGAGGCGCAAAAACAAGGCCTTCCCAGATGTCGCGGTATCTTCTCCGCGCAGTTTCGGATCCTGCGAGCATGCATGAGGGCCTTTGCGTGCCAGGAAGCCTGGTCAATGTAGCTTCAACCACCTCAACACCGCATTTTAATCACACTTGCTAGAGACGCAACTGGTTCCCTCTAGTATGTATCCGCTCAAAGGTCCACGATTTCGGGGATGCCTGGCCCGGTAGCTGAGCAAATGTGAGCTTCCATGATACCGATTAGGCTATCTTCCCACTCATACGCTGGCTTTTAGCTGTCATGACCTACCAGGCTGACCACCTGCTGGCGCGCACCGGAACAATGTGCCAACTTTCGCCTCATGACGGTGAGACGCCCAGCCGGATTGACTTGTTCCTAGTGTACCGAGTCCCCCGCTGGAAGAGAGCTTATTCTTGAGCTCATGTAGCTGTCTATCGAGCTTCACACATTTTTCTTCCTCATAAGTTCTTTGCGTCACTTCTACACCTCTCTCACTATGCGCCTTTCGTATTTTCGCATCATTCCGGCCATATTACCCATATGCTTCGCGACACCAGAAGCTCAGCCTGAAGCGCTGCCAAATCCAGACGCGAACCCAGAAGCAGAAGCTCAGACATATACGAACAACGCGCCGTTCTCTGGCGCAGTTTACATCGTCGATCCCAATGGCCAACAAGTTACTACCAAGAATACAAACCTATGCCCGAATTCCGCTTCCGTGAGCTGTGGTGATATAAACCATTGGGGTTGGTAGGTGTAGCTTCTTGAACAGCTTTCATTCCGGACTGATAGGGCGTAGGTGCTGTCCCAACGGATATACGTGCGTATCACCAGCGAATGCGAACGGCTTGATTGGTTGCTGCCCATCTGGAAATACTTGTGGTGGCGCTGTGGCTGCCGCTGCTACAACGGTTACAGTCAACAATGTGCAGCAAATTCAGACCCAAAATACCGTGTACGTGCAACAGACACAGCATCCGACACACAACCCGAACCCACAAGCAACGGTGTTTGCCGGATACTGCTCGACGCTCACGATGAGTGGACCAGGGCTGCCTACAACCAGGCCAGGTGAATGTGGTACGATCTTGGTCGTGAATGAGGCACCGCAACATTTGAAGGCTATAGGATATGGAGTTGGTGGAATACTACTACTCTTACATATGGCGCTTGGGCGTACGTTTCGTTGGATATGAAAAGTGATATACAAGTTCAGCAATTGGTTCCTTTCAGCGCAAGATTACGAGTCTACGATTTATGAGTACATGCATTTATGCTACTCGCATTTCCAATAACTAATACACTTATACTAAACAAGATTTGCCAGCTCAATTTCCCTTCTTAGCATCCTCATCCTCGTTCTTTGGCACGCTGACTATCTTTGGGACCGTCACGGCATTAAGGTGTCGAAAAGCCTACACATTATGAATTAGTATAATCTTCTTGACACACTGCGATCCAACTACATCCACAAAAGGCACACCCACCCTCCAAACCCTCGTCTCCCACGTAAAGCTCCACACCCAGAATGCCCACCCACCCAAATAACCCGCCCACCATAACGGATTCACCAGCTGGAAGAAAGAACTCACATTCGCAATCGAACTATCAGGCAACTTGCCATCCCACTTATCCTCCACCTTAGCGATCTTGCCCTGCTCATCAAGATGGATCGCCACTACACTCTGAATAGTCTGCTCTTTATTGATACCTTTGATAACGTATCGCGTCTTCAAATCCATCAAAATAGGGTTGCCTGCATCCGTAACGGAATGATGCAAGCGCTCGATCTCAGAAAACGCAGTTTGCAGACCGTACCATTGCGCGGCGAAGCGATCGCGGCCCTGCGCAATAGTAATGGGGTCGGCGAAGGTAGCGTCGTCTCGCCAGAGGGCGAGTTTGGGGAGGGAGGGTCGGCCGGCGAAGAGGTCGAGCACTGAGGCTACGATGATTTGTTGGGATTGGGAGAGCGAGATTCCGGGATTGGACTGGATATCTTTTGTTTCGATGTTGAGGGTTGGGGGGGCGATTGGGGCGCCTGTTGATGACATTCTGAGTGATCCTATCTTCGTGGTTTGCTTGACTTGGGAAACAGGTGGTCTTGAGATGGTGCGGAGGATTGAAGTGGTGAGCTGTGGGGAACAAGGGCGCATTGAGAGGGTGGAAGAAGATGCTTGTATTGGTTTTCGTTTTGGTTTTAGTCTTTTATGTTTGGAGAGCTTGTTCTTCTCTTTATGGGAGGGAGACTGTTCTTTCTACGCGTCACTTGTCGTCACACGCGTAGTGGCGGCCATTCAACTTTGCGAGGCGTAAAGTCATGACGCCATCAGGGCATTTATGCCAAGGTTGTGGCATGTATAGTGTGGGATGAGGCTGGTCACTCCCGTGGAATCTAGACAGTGTCGGGGGAGAATCTGGGCCGAAATGGGAAGTCCTTTTGTATTGCTTAACGGAGTAGCAGGACGAATACGTGGGTACCCGTGGGCTTTGCGCGGAGTCCTCAATCAGGTATGGGCAACGTTCACAAGGGAATATGAACGGGGGATATGTATATATATTATTGGAAATGATGATCACTATTACTTCGCACTTTTGACTTATTCGTCTGACGTTTTGCAGCTGTCCCCAGAAGATTGCTTTATTTGGAAGTTGGAACGTGATATCCACGTGACCTCGAATTATGTAATCGTGCAGGTGTCCACCCATCAACATCATCGTCAAGGTAGCTGTGTTGTCCAGCTTCCAACCACCAACCCCAACCGACCGATCGCCCATACCTCCCCGATAACAGTGTGAACCGTAGGCGCCCTTGATTCTACAGCCGCCAACATGGCGTCACATAAGGACACCATGTTCCGCTCGGCGGACATGTCCTTGACGCAGCTCTACATCTCCAATGAGATCGGCCGCGAAGTTGTTTCCGCGCTCGGAGAGCTTGGGGTTATGGACTTCAGAGATGTAGGTGATATGGCGATGGATATGGAGTAATGTGGGGAGCGTAGGAGATGGCGTGTGATGGGAACGACGGCTAATGTTGGTTCTAGCTCAACTCAGAGACGACCGCTTTCCAACGTACCTTTACGCAGGAGATTCGCCGGCTGGACAATGTTGAACGACAGCTTCGTATGTTGAGCCCGGGCATATGGAAGCGTACATTTGGCTTATTTGACTAGGCTACTTCCGTTCGCAAATGGACAAGGCGAGCATCCCGATGCGCTCCATCTATGACTTCAACAACCCCTTCACCTCGCCCTCCGCCTCTGAAATCGATGAACTCGCCGACAAGAGCCAGCAGCTAGAGAATAGGATTTCGTCGTTGAACGAGAGCTATGAGACGTTGAAGAAGCGCGAGGTGGAGCTTACCGAGTGGCGCTGGGTGTTGAGAGAGGCTGGTGGTTTCTTCGACCGGGTGCGATATAAATGCTGGATTTGATGTTAAGACATAAGCTAATTGAATGCAGGCCCGTGGACAGACAGAGGAAATCCGTCATTCTCTCGACGATGATGATGCCCCACTGCTTCAAGACGTTGAACAGACCGGTCAAGGGGACACTGGTGCGGATCGATCATTCTCTGTGATGAACATCGGATTTGTCGCCGGTGTCATCCCTCGCGAACGCATTGCCGCTTTCGAAAGAATTCTTTGGAGAACGCTCCGTGGAAACTTGTACATGAACCAGTCCGAGATCCCCGAACCCATCATCAATCCCGAGAACAACGAGGAGACGAGCAAGAATGTGTTCATCATCTTCGCTCACGGAAAGGAAATCATCGCGAAGATCCGAAAGATTTCCGAGTCAATGGGTGCCGATCTATACAGCGTTGACGAGAATAGCGAGCTCCGCCGCGATCAAATTCGCGAAGTCAACAGCCGATTGAGTGACTTGGCGAGCGTTTTGAGGAACACCAAGTCTACTCTTGACGCAGAGTTGACAGCTATTAGCCGCAACCTCGCCGCCTGGATGGTCATCATTAAGAAAGAGAAGGGCACCTACCAATCTCTGAACAAGTTTTCATACGATCATCAACGGAAGACACTCATTGCAGAAGCTTGGGCGCCTACCAACTCTCTCGGCTTGATCAAATCTACGCTTTCGGATGTCAACGATCGCGCCGGCCTCTCCGTCCCAACCATCGTGAACCAGATCAAAACGACGAAGACTCCACCGACCTACTTCAAGACTAATCGCTTTACCCTTGCTTTCCAGACTATCATCGACGCGTACGGAACTATCAAATACCGCGAAGTTAATCCCGCCCTTCCTGCGATTGTCACCTTCCCCTTCATGTTCGCTGTCATGTTTGGTGACGCCGGTCACGGTGTGATTATTCTTTCAGCAGCACTTGCGATGATCTACTTCGAACGCAAGCTGCAGCGCAGCAAGCTAGATGAGTTGTTCTCCATGATATTCTACGGTCGATACATCATTATGATGATGGGTATCTTCTCCATCTACACCGGTCTACTCTACTGCGACGCTTTCTCCAAGGAACTCCCGTGGTTCAAGTCCATGTGGGAATGGGACACCAATGACCAGGGAGGCATAGGCCCGGGATCTAAGCGCGTTGAAGGCCACACTTATCCGTTCGGCTTGGATTACCGATGGCATGAAACCGACAATGATTTGCTATTTTCCAACAGTTACAAGATGAAGCTCAGTATCCTGCTGGGTTGGTGCCACATGACCTTCTCTCTCATGTGGTCACTTGTCAACTCTCTCTACTTCAAGACACCGATCGACATCTGGGGTAACTTTGTTCCTGGCATGATCTTCTTCCAATCCATTTTCGGCTATCTCTCCTTTACTATCGTTTACAAATGGAGTGTGGACTGGGCTGCGCGTGGAGAGAACCCGCCTAGTCTTTTGAACATGCTGATCTACATGTTCCTCTCGCCTGGTACGCTTGAGGAGGGTACTAAGCCGCTTTACCCTGGTCAAGCCGGTCTTCAAGTCTTTTTGGTGCTCATTGCTCTCGTCTGTGTTCCAATCTTGCTTTTCCTTAAGCCGTTCTACCTTCGCTGGGAGCACAACAAGGCACGCGCTTTGGGCTACCGTGGAATCGGCGAGAGCAGTCGCGTCAGTGCTCTAGACGGCGATGATGAAGAAAGTCACCATCTCAACGGTGGCCGTGAAAGCTTTGGAGACGACGATGATGGTATCGCCATGATCACCGAGGACATTGGCCATGGTGAAGACCATGAAGAGTTTGACTTTGGTGAGGTCATGATCCACCAGGTCATTCACACCATTGGTAGGTTTCTCCAACGTTCCAGTGCAACACCAACACTAACTGCTGTATAGAATTCTGTCTCAACTGTGTGTCTCACACTGCCTCTTACCTCCGTCTCTGGGCGTTGTCTCTCGCCCATCAACGTCTCTCCATTGTGCTGTGGGACATGACTATGAAGAATGCTTTCGGCTTCACAGGCATCGGAGGCGCCATCATCATGGTGGTTGTATTTTACATGTGGTTCATGCTCACAGTCGCTGTGCTGTGTGTCATGGAGGGTACAAGTGCCATGTTGCATTCTCTCCGTCTGCACTGGGTTGAAGCTATGAGTAAGCATTTCATTGGCGATGGTGTGCCGTTTGAGCCATTTAGCTTTAAGATTTTGCTCGAGGAGGATCCTGTAGAGTAGGCTGTAACTTTGCTTGCCTTTATTTTGTTTATGGACTTTTTTTGTTCTTTGTATGGGTGCATGGATGTATTTTGTAGTCGGTGAGTAACGTAGTCTGTATTGTAGAAATAGGAGACGCTGATGACGTTCTTTTCTTGTTTACTTGAATTGTGCATGTGTGTTACTTGGGCGGCTGTTGTGTGATTGGTGATTGTTTGTGGTTACTGTCGATCGAGCACTCGGGTAGTACTGCATCTACTCTAGGTCTTGCTGGCAAGGAGGGATCAGGGGGCTGAAGTTGTTGTTTTGGGCCTGGGTGTTGGGTAGGTATTGTAGTTGCTTAGCGTGGTGATATTTGGAAAAAGCGTCAGTTGATATGGGGTGGCAGTAGCTGGACTTGGCAGCTTAGGCGGAAGAGACTTTGTGGCGATATTGTCGTTGAGCACTACCTTTATGCACTATTGCTTGGATATCCCAAAACATTTGTGAAAGGCAATATGGACTAACGAAAGTTGATATTTATCACTATATCTAGATTATTGGGCTAGGATCCAAGCATTTAATCAATCCTACGGCAGATATGATACAAGATGAGAAAGATAATGCGTAACAGAGGTATCAAACAAACGACCATTACGCAGTTCCTGGTTGAAAGGCCGCAGCTATACAGATTTGACCTTGTATTTGAACAGTCGGTTGTTGTCCAGCAGGTAGATCTTTCTCCATTGGCCATCGTGCCTGGTACCGAAGATTTCGATCTTCAACAGTCATGACAAGCTCGAAAGACACTGCCCAGTGACGCTTTTCAGGTTCTTCGCTAAATTCACTCGAACCAGACGGAGCCTCTGGCTGGATGCGAGCTTCATCTCGCAAAAATGTCATGTCTGCGATGATAGAACCAGCTAGCTCGGCTCCTGAAAGAGGTTAGACGATGATAGATTAAGTCGTGTATACCACGTAGAGAAACGGTTCTGTACCTTTGTTGTTTGCGTTACCCTTCTTGTAATGCGATTGATGCTTCTTCTCTGAAACGTACAGCTCCTCTATACAGATGAGCTTCTCACTGTCCAGGGAAAATGTATGTTTGACAGGAATTGAAATTTCTTTCCGACTAGGCACTCGCTCTCCCTATGCATCTCCTCAGTTAGCTTTTGGTTACTACGCCATGTCTTCAAGAAATACGCACCGCACTGATGAGCCAGTCGATAGTATCGATGACGTATAACTCCCCGTCAGCTTCGTCAACCTTCGCTCTGGCCTTTTTATGCTCAGGATATTTGTCTGGTTCGTATAATTCGTCTCGCAAAAACCCATAGCTGCATTGTATGATTCTCTCCGGGCCATCGCCCTTTTTCAATGCACGCAATATAGCGCCTTTTGCCACAGCCGTGGAGCTGGTGACAATGTTAGTATATGAAAGTAGATTTATGTACTGGAGTTTTGCTAGACTTACGGCGATCTTGGAATTAGAAGATGTATGCTAGTACTCTTTTCCATGTTATATTCGTCCAAGAATTTCCTTAGATAGTGTTGTAGGGCAGGAGACTGGCCAAATCCGCCAGTCAGTACTACTTTCTGTTGTCAAGTCAGTGAAAGACTAGTGGAATGGGATTAAAGCTTTGTGTTGTTATCGCGCTTCTGCTTACCTGAACCATTTTCTCCTGGCCTTCTGCAAGCTCTAACTGCCTAGTCAAAAGCGCCTTAGTTCCGCGCAAAGAATCTCGAAAGATATATTTTGTCTCCTTCCTATGTTTAGATATTAAAAATCGATTGAAGCAATACGACGGGTAAAGTTAGATTACGTACGGAGTCAGAACAATGCGATTCTGCTTCAAGCCTTTCTGACGGTTCTCTTTCAGGTCATCGATATATATTGGGTCCAACTCTGAGTACATGTCTTCGATGTCGATGGACCGCTTTTCACCGTTCTCGAAGATAATACTCTGCGCTTCGACAATACTTTTCAGAGTCTTCCCATTCTTGATAAGGTATGTCTCATCTCGCAGTCTCTCCATTAACCGGCTCTCAAATCTCTGATTAATATCGCACGCTCCGCATAATTCACCTAGACGCGTTATCAGTGAGTTTATAAGGAAGAGGGGATAGTTTTACTATCAGGTGCAACCACTTCAGCGTGCATTCTGAGAGGCTCTTCATTAGTCACTCCATAAGTGACAGCGTCTACGGTCCCACCACCAGCGTCGAGGATGAGGATTACTTCGCCAAACTAAACGGCTTCCATTAGCTGAGGTTCTCACCAGGGGTTCCGATGCAACATACATATATTTCATTACGGTTTTCGGCTAGGACGCATGCTGCAGCTGCTTCGGGTTCGGTGACAAGAAATAGGTTAGAGACGCTATCCTGAGCTTGTTTCCCGAAACCGGCATCTTTTACAGCGTTTTCCATTGCATGTTGTAAAACTCGGGATCCCTTGATTGGCCATTTCGCAGGAACGCAAAGTATGAACTCTATAGATGGGTCATCTTCTAGTTCTCCTTTCTCTTCAAGTTGCTCTTTGGCATTTTCGAGTAAATGCGTGAGGTAATGTGTGTAAATGTCATTCATGTCTTGAATGAGTCCATTGCGCTTCAAGGACCTTACAATGGGCTGGAGTCCACGCCGAACATCCTTTGTGGCGTCACTCTTGTCAAGCAGAAGCTTGAATCTCGAGATGCGGCTTTCTTCTTGCTTCGGGATATCAACTCTCTTAAGCTGATTCTGAACACCAAAACCCCAGCATCTCGGGCGCGATGTTTTAGATTGATCGTTCTGGATTCGTTGCCGTGAACGAACCTCTCGTGGCTTTTCTAGATCTTCCTCGTCAGATGAAGGGTATGCGCTCTTCCATTGGGCCGGCTTCCTGATTGGATAGTCTTCAACAACAAGGGTATCATTTTCGAGGTCCTCTTGAATATCCAGCGTGGGAGTGTACCACAATTCGGTCGGGACGTCTTCCCGGACTGGTGCCATCTCGCCTCTTGGCTTGTAGTCTTTGTATTTATTGATACACTTCACCTGTGAGATGTTCACACCGCCAGGCCTAACTCCTTTTCGCACGCGAGTATACGCGACGCATGAAAAAGTTGTTCCAAAGTCCACTGAGATCAGTAATCTGTCGAAATTACTGGGACTTTTATCCTCATCTAAATCGTCTAGATCCATCATGTCGATGTTGTCGTCTCCATTGTTTCGTGATTCATCCAAGATCGGACCGGGGTCGAACTCCTGCATGGTGGGCTTGCTGAATGCAGGCTTAAACGTTTGGTGCTTGCGTTGTGAGGGTGTAGAAAATGCTCGATTTTTCGCGGTAAGCGACGTCCAGTCGCATCATTAAAGAACCCTTCGATTAAAGTTCTCTCTTTTGGGCACACCACAAGTCTTCACAGATTTTTCTCGACATAGCCTGCGTGGTCATGAGATGTCAAGGTTGCTGGCGGTCCTTCCAGGCGGCAATGCACCAGTGCGGCACAGAACGACACTCGTGACTTACCCCTGCATATCACATCGGGGGGCCCGTCAGGAAGATGGTAAGCACCTGCTCATAAGGGATCTCTCTAACAATATACCTTGTCTACCTCCTACTGCGGACTTTGCAGCTTTGATCACTTGTTGGGCAGGTGCTTCCTGTACCTACGCGTATACCTTGGCCTTCCCTCATACCAAGACATAATACCTATAGATAATTCGAATCCACTAGCACTATCTCCATGTCAAACGTAATGACGGTGAATATCGGAGTTTCAATATACAGGCTCGAAGTCAGCTCAACATCGAGCTTCTTTATCATAAATTCTATGTATACATTGTAGTATTGAGGCTAGTCTGGATAGGCTTAAAGATATCAAAATGGGTCCAAATCAAACAGTACCTTGCTTCCGATGTCTCATTTCCTAGTCGATTCAATTTTAGAGCATGCAACCTCAGCCATTCAACTCAAGCGCCGCCATGCCGCTGTTAGATCCACACGCTCGCTTGCAGCACCACTTCAGGGTGTGCCGTGATAAAGTCATACGAGTGTATACGGCCAGCGTCAGTGTCCTGTGCACACCAGTGCAAGGTAGAGTCGTTTCACGCCTATGCAGGTTAGCAATATCGGCTACCCAGGCATCAACCCCCCAAATACGCCCCCTTCATTCTGCTAAAGTGTGAGATGTTCATAGCTAATTTCTACACATTCTTGGCTTCAGTAGTGAGCAGCCATTGCATTCTCGTTACTTCCTTTTTCTGTAGCTTTCTTTTACTCTCATCATCCAATCGTCGTTTCAAAATGCCGAGGAGATCCAACAGAAGGGAGGTGAATTGGCCAGAGGACGATGTGATTGAGTTGTTAGCGCAGCTCGACTTACTTACCGACTGGCCACGGGAGTCCTTGTGCCATCTCAAGGAAGACCAGCTCAACGAAGCAAACAAAGGGATCATATTGCAATTGAGCGAGAAGATAGGCGGAAAATATACTCCCTACCAGGTTAGAAGCAAGTTGTTGAGTTTATACGCAGCAGGTGACACGACCGAATACTATGAAACCAACTTCTCGGCTGTCTTTCGTGTAGGAAGCTCAGAAATACGGATTTTCGATGATTCAATGCGCCAACTAGTCAAAGATAGATTCGAGCAGCTTCGAGCGTGGATACCAAGAACAAAGAGATCTTCCTCCAAATATCCCACTCCATCAAAGCTGACTGTATCACCAACACCGCCCGCCCAGCGTGTACAAAAACCACGCAGGGAAGTCTCCAGAATAGCAAGATACCAGACGCGGTCCAGGACCGTTACTCCCTTCAACGTATGGTACCAGCCTTCTTAACTTTTGTAATCTTTAGAGCTAGCATATCTGACAACGGATTAGACTTCGCCTAAGCGAAAACAAAACTCCAGGCGAATATCAAGGAAATCGCCTTCTGTTATTATCACTCCCATAAAACAAGAAGGCTCAATACTAAATCGACCACCTTTCGGCTCACTTCGAGAGTGGACTGAGGTTGCTGATTCTATGGATGAAGATTCGCACCTGTCATCCAACAGCGAGCCCCCACCCAACACCCTATTGACCCCCGATACCTCGCGATTCGATTACCTTCGTACAACTGTCAGAGAAGTTCCAAAACCTCCACAGCCGATAACTGGAACCACGATAGATATCCGGGAACACGAGAACCTTATGCATGAGCTGTCATATTTCAGAAAGAAGTGGGAACAGGCCGAGGTAGACATTGAGCAGCTGAAGCGGGTAGCCCGCGAGAAAGGGGCGCTTATTGCTGAGACACAAAGTCCCTCTTTTAGCTTTGAGGCTGTAATAAAACGAAAGAACGCCAGAATTGCGGACTTGGAAAGTCAGGTTAGCAAGCAAGCATTCTTGCAATCTTACATCGATCTAGAGCCTGGGGAACTGGACACCGAGACGCTAAAAGAGGTACGGTCAAAGGCGTTGGTGTTAGCAAAACGAATTGCAGCAATTGACTTGACGTCGGGACTCGAATATCCCAACGAAGATAATATAACAATCGAATGGAGTGTTGGCTTGGTGGAACTGGCGAGTTCGGCCCTCAGCCGCAATATACACGGTCCCATTCACCGAATGAACGATCTTATAGATCCCGATATTCCTCCTCCGCGGTTTATCCAGGCACTGATAGGCGCCGCTGTGTGCGAAAAGGTATTCCACCAGAAGTTCAAGTGTATCGAAATGATGAGTACTTCACTGCTCGACGAGTATCGAAATCATGTCGCTGCAGCCTGTAAGTTGATCCCAGCAAATTTGTTATTTACGGTGCTAATCATCTATAGGTGAAGAAAAAGTTCTACGTAGCCTTGATTTTGCTTCTCATCGATCAGTTGTAAAGAATGAAAAATTCCAGAATGACGTGCTTCCTCGGAAAGCTAAAGGTCTCGCTGAGCGACATCTGGAAATATTGGCTCCTTTTATCGCAGAGGAAGAGAAAGCTGAATGCACGGAGGAGCTCAGGCGGAGATTACAGGGTATATTTACGATTGCGCTCGATCTCAAAGTTCTTCTTATGACAACTAAAGATATGTTTGAATGTATTTGGCCAGCTCCAGGTTCAGGCCTTGACGTTGACACAATGGAGACAGCAAGGCTCAGGATGAGGAAAATGGATGAGTACGATCAGACGGAGAGCCACCGAGTAATACTCCCAGTTGCGCCAGGGCTTCGTGTGTTTTCGCACAATCGTCAAATGGTCGATTACAATGGTTTTAGAGAAGCGGGCGACCATGTTGATGGACAGCAAAGTGTTGTTGCTAAGTCTACGGTATATATATAGTCAATTGCAATGGAATCTAAGTTATGCAAGTGATTGAACCGAGGCAGGCTTGGAAGATAGCTTACTCTATACGGAGTACGTACTGACATCTTGATGTATGTACTCAAGTGGATCCCCTGGTACAGGTTGCCACGTGCGCAGCCACTGGCTAGGTACTTGCATGGTGCATGAACCCCTGGTACATATATAACAATATCTGAGTCATTGCAGCCTATCATCCTAGGTGGATGAGTAGTAGGGGCCGGCCATTGATTTATTGAAATAGAGTAGAAGCCCCACCTCCTATCATCCGTACCCCCCAGTGTTAACATTACGCGCATAAGACGAGTTAAGTCTTGCATGACCTCTAAGTAACGCATTGTCATTTGTATTTCTATCCAAAAAAGCATGCCACCCCAGAAAAAAGACAAGTTACCCAAAGACGGCGCAGGCCTGAAGATCCTCATGGAAAGCTATTCTATCAAGTTCGAGGGTCCTGTTCCTCCCAGTCAGTGGCCTTCACTCTACAGCCATCATTTCAATGTTATTCGCGATATCTGGAGTGTTCGATACGATGACTATATGAAACGCACGGATATAGATGTCCAGCAAAGGGATAAGCAGCGGAAGCGTGTCGACAAATTATGTAAGAAAGCGTACAACTTGCGTCAAGATCTAAGCATCAACGAATCAACATGGCGGGACAAGGTAGAACCGAATGTTGTGAATATTTTCGAAGAGCAGGTTATCTGGTAAGTTAAAACAGGTACGCTTCTGGCATGTGTAAATCGAATAACAGCAGACCAGCCTTCTATGTGGAGATGAAGAACATATGCCAGACCATGTGGCTGTTCCGTACGATTCGGTTACAAAGAAGGCTTTGGATTCGAAAAGACAGTCACGGAAACAATGTGTATGCCAAGGACTAGGAAAAAGTCTCGTTGACCAGTGAGAACCCACACCACCTTCATACTCCTTTTACGCCATTACTGACTTAGAAGTGATGATGAAATGCAAAATGTGTTCAAATCCGTGACTGACACAGTACTCGAACATTCCGACACTAATGAACACGATAGTCTACTCAAGGGACTCGCCGTCCCTATGAAACCAGACCGTGTAATTGGACTGAATATCACGCAGGGAATGCGCGATTGCTTGAAACGATCTCGATGGGATTTTGAACACGCACCATTGAAAGGAGTAGAAATGGTATACCCATTCCTTGTAGTAGAGGCAAAGAAAGCAAAACACGCTCCAGGCTTCAGATCGGTAGAAAGACAAACAGCATTCCCGATTCGTCGACTTCTCCATATCCAAGATGCGTTGAGAAACAAGTTTTTGGAATCAAGCTATGAGCCCCCACTGGTATGGTTCTTTGCATATCAAGGAGAAGAGTGGCGATTGTATGCCGGAGTGTTTCCAAGCAGATCAATGACCGTCTCCTCCAATGTCAATCAAAAAGAGAAACTAGTAAGTCGTACAACGAACTGTCCCATTAGTCCAAGCTCTGATAATATATCATAGAATGTCTACGACCTATGGCATGGTACGGTTGAAAGTGAGGATGGCGCATTACAGCTACTGCAGATAGTTGATTACATCTGGACCTGGGCCCGGGACATACTCCGCCCTCAGATCAAAGCATGCCTTATCGGTGAAGAGCGGCGAAGGCAGTCAATGTCATCCAATAGTGTCCGCATACTCCCTTTCTTGAACACTAGCTCTGAGACATCGTATCGCACAGAGACTCCGGATACGATTATGCCGGATATCGTTGAAACAACAGAAGAGATGAGTCCAATAGCTTCGAGTAGCACCCTTCTGGAGCATTCTCCAACCCGTAACCAAGAATCATGGAGTATTCCACCGATCTCATCAAGCCAACAAATCACCACAGACCATCCTTTTTTCAGGTGGGCCACTGCACACATTTCCTCGGAGCAACTCTCAAACTTTGCCACCATTCGACACGCCAACATTATCATTTATTCCTTCAGAACCCGAAGGATTCATGACATGGAGCTTTTCTTCCAAAGACAAGCTTCAGCACGCCATCTAAGATCTAGAATAAAATTGCTCGAGCTGCTGAAGAGTGCTATGTCGCTTCGGTCTAGGGATCTCTGCGAGCTGGCACACTACTGGACATCGAGGACTGCGGTCTTCGACAACTCCAACGAAACCATCACTGTATCCCTGTTCTACCGCACTTACTGCCGGCCGAACGATTGGCAAATCGTTCGGCAGATTCAATGTATCATTTGGCCCGAGCATTATCTCCAGCACAATATGAACGGCCTGGATGGAGAACTAGTGGACAAACTTCGAAAGCAGCCAATAGTCCGACTTAATCAGCTACTGTCATCTTTTTCACAATTGCGTTCTCTCTCCGGCAGGCATTCTTTATTCTCCGCATTGGATGACCACTGCCTTCTCCCTTTCGTACTTGACCATAAAATCGATTGGGCACCCAGCACACTTTTCGGCATACAGCCAACCACGATAAAGGTATGCATTGACCTTCTCAACGACAATCTGCTGTTTGAAGATCGCCCAAACCAGCTGGAAGGGGTTTCCACGGTGAATGGAAATGAGGGAAATGTAGGAATATTGCAATCCATGCTAGGAGAAGTGCCAGACTGGCAAGAGGCAGTAGTGGTCGTAAGGCCAGATTGGTGGCCGTCCGAATGCCCCAAGTTCTGTCTCTTTGTGCTCTTAGAGAGTGATTATGACAGTCGCGAGGTTCTCGTGAAACTTCTTCGCGATGGATTTTCGCGTCGCAGGTTTTACGGCGCCGACTCGTGCAGTCTCTCTGACAGGCGTCGTTTAATGGAGTGGTTGGTTTGGCTTGAAGCGTCTGATCTTTGAGCCTACTAGGATGTAATGATAGGTTTTTAAATACTTGCATATCAATCTTGCGCTTCTTTAAGGTTAAACCCTCGAAATGGAGATATGTATGAATGAAAGTAGGCGTGGTTTACCCTGATATAGATTGTTACTATCCATCACTACCAGCGTGGATACTGAGTATATGGCTACCGTTTACCTCCATATTAGCATAGCAATTTCTTACACTATACCTTCGAATCTATTGTATCTGGTAGCTGTGATGAACTGATTGATATTGAGCCCTTTCGTCTTCCAGATATTCCACCTATTTCTTGAAATACTGTCCCACTACGCCCCTTCTTCGCTATTGGCTCAGAAGAGTGAAGTGTAAAAAGGTAAGAGTTAATTATATACACTGTATATACGCTATTAGTACTGGAGGTAAGAGTAATCTACTGTATCCTCGACTAGCATGGCGAGTTTAGTGGATCGCAGTTAGCAGCCAACGCCATAGATGTACGAAGTACTCGTCTACCTTTGTATACTTCTTCCATGTCACTAGCAGCAAATGACTACACTTTTGTCTCTATATTCCAAGAACCGATTCAACCTGACTTCGATTGATATCAGTTTCTGTTTGTAATGGAAACACTTGCGCCGAGTATCACTTTATTTTTAAATAGTTCTTCGACGATGGGTTTTGCTTTCTAGCATCATGTCTGCGCCGCGTTATGACCAACAGCCATCTATCTAGTTATAATGTACCTCGTATAGCTTGTAGTCGTATCCGATCGAAGCCAGGGGACGTCTGCATTCAAGCCAAGCATGTCACTCTGAATCAAGCTTTCTGAGCAACCTTCCCTATACAACAACAAGCCAGCGGATAGTGTCTCACGATAAGCAAAAAGAGGTCAAAAGCAAGGTTCCTGACCGCCACACCAATGGCCTAGTATCTATACCTAACAACGACATGCATACAAACGGGGGCCTCCTAGCAAACCGTGCATACACGCGTTACGTCCGCGGGGTAGAACAGTGACGGCGTAGATGGCGGTGAACAAGATCAACCAGATTTGGCTCTCCACAGACATCTGAGGCATTTCTGTGGTCGACCGATTGGGCTCACGGAAGGACAGCGTGCGTCGGGTTTACGCCGGCGAGCTGCCTTTTCGAGGCGGAGTTGCTGTTTCGCCCCATATACGATGCTTTGCGTGGGAGCTTGGACCGCGAACTGGGGTGCGGCGGCGGGGTGGAGGATAGTCGGTGGATAGGTGGATCTATAGATCGTGTTTTATGTGGTGGGACCGTTTTTTCTGATTATTTAGGGAGTGGATGCCGCGAACATGCTGCGGATTTTTTTTAAATTTCGACTTTAACTTCTTCTCGTTGGAAACCTTGGAGGATTTCTCTTCGCTGGGTTTTACAAGTAGATACTTGGATGATTGTTGGGCTTTGATAACCCTCCTCCTCCCTTTATTCCTCTATCTCGCTACAGACGCACACCGACCGCCATTCAACGCGACGCCATGTCTTTTTCCGCAGACAAAGTGCCGATTTTGAAGAAGACGGGGACTTTCAGCAGCAGGAGATTTTCTTCGTCAAAGGATGCCACCGAAAATGGTGAGTTTGAACTTGTCGCTTTCGCACTGCATTGCCCCTCCGCTACAATTTTCTTTTTCGAGGAGATACGTAAGCGTACAGCGAGCTCCGATCGATCTCCCTGTAGCCTTGCTTCTGAGGTGTGGGGGAGGATTTGGAGGCTTACTGACGTGCTCAATTGCTTTTGCAAAGCACGAGTGGGTTGTGAATATGCGATGGGGGACGATGGACGATTTGCCCAATCTTCTTGGGAGAATCAGCGCTTTACGTCCGCCTATAGATCTGCCTATCTCATCTTTCCCTGATTTTCACCGCACAGCCTGTTAAACTCCGTTATCTACTCATGTCAATCCCCCAATTCTTTCGCATCCCCGCAATATGTTGCATTTCAGCTCAGAACACCGGAAGTACAGCCCAACAATGACTGACACTCCATCGCGATAGAATTAACCTCCAAAATCCATCGTCAGTTCCGTGAACACGAAGGCCACAAGCCCCACGCCGGTCTCGACCCTACACGTGCCTCGACCGGTGTAGTCTGGACATCTGAACGCGCTTATGAGCACGGTTACCTCGATGCCCCAGAGTCTTGGGCAAATCTGGGACAAGGAGCACCAGAAGTCGATGATGAGATTCAGGGCTGTTTTGAGAGACCAAAGCGGGTTGATATCTCAGGCCATGGAAGAGAGTACGGTCCTACGGCTGGTATCAAGCCCCTGAGAGAAGCAGTTGCGAAGTTGTACAACGAGCATCATCGCAAGTGGAGGAAGAGCCAGTACACATGGTGAGTGAATTGAACCCTAGGAATGAAAAGAAACTACGAATGCTAACAAGAAGATAGGGAGAATGTCTGCATCGTCCCCGGTGGTCGCGCAGGCCTAATCCGTATCGCTGCTGTGCTCGGAAACTGCTACTTGGGCTTCTTCATCCCCGACTACACCGCCTACAACGAGATGCTCTCGCTCTTCAAAAACATCGCCGCAATCCCCATCCCCCTCGGCGAAGACGACAAATACCACATGTCACCCGACAAAGTAGCCGAAGAAATCGCCCGCGGCACCTCCGTAATCCTAACCTCCAACCCACGCAATCCCACCGGCCAAATGATCACCAACCCAGAGCTCGCCCAAATCCAAAACATCTGCCGCGACCGCGCAACCCTCATCATGGACGAATTCTACTGCGGCTACAACTACACCACCAACTGCGACGGCACCGTCATCTCCTCGGCCGACAACGTCGAAGACGTAGACGAAGACGACGTCCTCATCATCGACGGTCTAACCAAGCGATTCCGCCTCCCCGGCTGGCGCGTAGCCTGGGTCATTGGCCCCAAGGAATTCATCAAGGCCATCGGCTCCTGTGGATCCTACCTCGACGGCGGCTGCAACGTGCCCTTCCAAGAAGCAGCCGTCAGCATGCTCGAGCCCCCCCGCGTCCGCAACGAGATGCGCGCCCTACAAATGCATTTCCGCACCAAGCGCGACTTCGTCATCGGGCGGCTACAAGAAATTGGATTCAAGTTCCCCTTCATGCCGAACTCGACCTTCTACCTGTGGCTTGATCTGTCCGGCTTGCCCGAGAGCATCAACGATGGGTTGAACTTTTTCGCCGCCTGCTTGGAGGAAAAGGTCATTGTTGTGCCGGGCATCTTTTTTGATCTGAACCCGAGCAAGAGGAGGGATTTGTTTGATAGTCCTTGTCATCATTTTGTTCGCTTGAGTTATGGCCCGAAGATGGATGTGTTGGCTAAGGGGATGGATGCTATTGAGCGGATTGTGAAACAGTGAGTTGTCCTCTTGTTTTTGTTGGTTTGGCAACCTTAGAGATACTAATGTGTTGTTAGTCACAGGGAGAATCCGCGTCCCAAGCACAATGTGCGACCTCGTGGAAGCGCTATTGCGTGAGCAAGCGTTGTTTGAGTGCAGGGTGGAAGGCAGGTAAATGATTGTTGGATGGATGAATGGATGGGAGGGTTGGTCTTGGTATAGACATGGTCGGTTGGGTAGCTGGGTAAAAAACCAGCATTTCCTTTCAATATACAGACGGGTGGACGCCTGGATTCTCTCTCGTTGATACGTACGCGAACAATTCGGGATATCCAATACTTACCGCTGTCGTTTCCATTGACATGTCATATATTTTGTGCCCCACCTCTAGTGTCACGATTTTCGCCTCGATGTAGAGTTGCAACGCTGGAGCGAGGCTTTGTACATTGGGGGGATCAATGATGAGTAGCATTGTAGAAATAGGGAAGTCAACGCTGAGTCACGAAATATGTGTAACTGAATTGTAGTCGGCAATTATACATATGCATAATGTCTGGTCATTTACATAGTTTAGATTGACAAACATGCTACTTAGTTTTACATAATTAATTTCGTGGATATGTCACTTGAAGAGTCCCCCTCCCAAGAAGCTTCACCCCCTCCTACAATCCAGCCCCTGACCGCCGCGACCGAACCCCCCTCCTCCTCCCACCCATCCTCTCCCCCTTCAAACTCTCCATCAACAACCTCTCCCCCTCCCCGAACTCCCTCCCTCCGCGAGCAACAGCATCCTCTTTCTTCAAAGCATCAAAGGGTACCACAGTCCTATACGCCGGTAAACTATCCATAGCTACAGGCCTCACCATATCAGTCCTAACGACATTCGTTTCCCTCGACCCCAGCGTGAGTCCAGCAGCCTGTAAAATAGCAAAGCGGAGCGCATCAACGCCTAAGAAATTCCCGTCCACGCGGACAGACGCACTGCATCCGATGAGCTCGCCAAGGGCACCAGCACCACTGGCCGGTTGAATTTCATCACGGATACGCGCCATTGTGAGACGAAGACTGTTGATGGAGCCCTTATTCTTCGCCTTCGATTTGGCGAGCATTTTGCCCGTTTGGGTTTGCATAGCGTGGGCGGGGGTGGGGAGGTAAATCTTGTCGAGTTTAGAAAGGACGATTTGATGCGAGATGCCGCCTAGTCTCAGCGAGGCCAGGAGTGAACGGTCTTTTTCCTTGATGCCGTGCTCGGCGTCTATGAGGATGAAGACGCGGCGGAGCTGTTTGCGGTTTTGGAGGTACTTTAATATTTCGACGCCCCATTCGGCGAGGGAGGCGTCGCCATAGCCGGGCATGTCGACGATGGATACGCCGCCTGTACCCGTGATCTGGTCGTGGCCTTTGGGTGTCGTGGTGATGGTTATTCGCGATTTCGGTGCGATGCCGTATATGTTCATTGTCTTTGTGAAGCCGCGCGTTGAAGAAGTGTGGGCGAGGAGAGTGGTGTCTGTGATGGCGTTCAACAGACTTGATTTCCCAACGTTACTGCGGCCGACGAAGGCAACTTCAGGGACGTGGCTGTCGGGAAAGCTGCGGAATGTCGCTACGCTCCTTAAGAAGGTTGCGGTTGCGTGCTTGAAGAAATGGCTGGCTTGTGATCTCTGCCGCCAGGACGGTGGTAGCGTCTCCCAATACCAGTTGAAATCCTGCCAATTGCTTCCTTTGTCCTTGTAATTGGTTATCCCGTCGTTTTGTACGTCTATGCTTTCCATTTTCGTGTTCTCGTCTAATATGTGGCGAAGTCTGATTTCTTTACGTTCTGATGTGGTCTTGCGTAACTCTTGAACTCTCCGGGAAGCCTTATCATTCCCAAAATCTCCATTTTTGCCTTTCTTACTAAATATCCTGGCGTAGCATTTCCCCTTCTCTATCTTTAGAAGTTTCTTCAATGATACTTCGGATGGTGCATCGGGGGCAGAACCCGACCTCGATTTGGAAGACGAATGCGAAGATTTTGGTTTAGAAACCTTTTTCAATTTATTCTTCTTGTCAGCTTTAGCCTTAGCTCTCGCCTTTTCGTAAGAGCGGCCTTTCGACCGTGCCATGGAGAGGGAGAAATTGCGCGACTGTCCTGGTATCCACCATGGTGCTGTCGCTCCCAGTCCCCCTTTTACCAAATGTTGCCCTCGCAAAAGACTCCGGATACATCTCTGGCACACAAACGGCGCAGTCGTGGGTACAAGCGCCATGGCGACTCCCCAACGGACAGGATAGCGAACAAGATCACGAAAGACTCCGTAGAAGATCTGAGATGAAAGTTCACATGTGGCCCAAGCTCCTTCGACTTCTCTCCGCAGCACCTCCGCAGCTACGATTCCAACTCCATCCATCATACCTCCACACCTCCTACCTCCCACACACCAACCAACCCTCACTCTACAAAAAACACCCTATCCCTCTCCACCCATCCAAATAAAACGACAATGGCATCCCCTCAAATCCGCTCCCTCTACCGCCGCATCCTCCGCGAACTCCCCACAACTACCTGCAATACCCCCTCCACCACCCGCGCCACAACACCTTCCAAATTCCGCTCAACATCCCACCAAAAGCTCTCCGCGCCCTCAGCCCTCCAAAAACGTGTTCGAACCACCTTGTCGACGCCCACGGCCAGCGAGAAAGCCCAGCGCGACCTGGGCGAACAATTCGTGCAGTACGTGCAAGCGCAGCGCATGTATGCGACGCTGATTGAGCGGTACAATCCGGGCATGGGCATGAGCGAGGAAGAGAGAGTGCGGTTGAGTGCTAAGCGGGTAGGCATGGATTTACCGCCAGAGTTTACGAGGTAGGGTGCGCAAGTGAGGAAGCGGGAGGAGGTAGATGGGAGGAGAATTTTTTCCTCAAAGGAAAATCAATCGCAAGGTGGAGGGAATATGCATAGGGGGAGTTGTGACTGCGAGGTGTATGATACTTGTGTAAGATGCAGGGCAGAATGTGGTCTTGTACGTTGAGGGTTAACAATTGATCTATATATGTGTGTATATCTAAGTTTATCCTTTTCGGACGTCTAGCGCTGCAAGCGCATGTCGTCTATGAAAGGGTATGAAGCTTTTGCGATTCGCCTGATTGCGCCTGATGAAAAATCCTATGCATTCGAAATCTCACGCACATTCCAAGATTATCCCGCTCGCATCTGTGCCAGGTGCCGTAGCCACCGATTTTTTCAGCTAGTTATTTTCCAGTTGGGACGAGTCCAACCATAGCAGAACTCTTTCGTGCTCATCTAATTGTACCAACAGGGTTAGCTTAATCATCAAACTTGAAGCCCTTGCCACCAGATGTATCGATCAATCCACCTCTGTACGAACCCCTCTTCTTCTTATTTTTCTCCTTTGTGAATCCCTTGCCCTTGGTGACGATCAAATCAGCGTGTGCACGGTCGGCATAGTCGTACGATTGGTATGCGTTACTAGAGACTCCAGGGTCCACTTGTACGTCCGACTTGATGCGCTGGAATCGGTTCTCAACATGGTTGCGCTTCTTGTTCGAGGCGTTCGCAGAAGGAGAGTTTTCAAACTTGCGTTTGCCATTGTGCGAGGACTTCGGAGAGCTGCCTTTGAGGGTGGCAGAGGAATCGGAGGAGTCTGCGCTGGCTTCCTTCTTTTCTGCCACCTCTGCCACCTCCTCTTTAGTCTCCTTTTTCTCTACCTCCGAGTCAGACGAGTCGCTGCTAGGCCTAAAGGATTTCTTTTTCTTCATCACCTTCTTGGCCTTTGCCTTTTTCTTCTTCGCAGCATCCGAGTCGCTATCAGAAGAGTCGCTGCTACTGCTGCTGGAGTCGCTTGAGGAATCGGAGCTGGAAGAAGATGATGACGAGGAAGAAGACGACGAAGATGATGAAGACGATGAAGACGACGACGAAGAAGAAGACGAGGAGGACGAGCTCTTGCTCTTCTTGCTCTTCTTGGCCTTCTTGTCGGTCTTCTTTGACTTGGTCTCCTGTTCCGAGTCGGAGCTAGAGTCACTGTCGGAGCTGCTCGACGACGAATCGCTGGAAGAGTCGGATTCAGATTCAGGAAGCGGGATATTGGCGGCATCCTTTGAGTCTGAATCGCTGGAGGAACCTGAGGAAGAGGAAGAAGAGGAAGAAGACGAAGAGGCTGACGAGGCTGATGAGGACGAGGACGACACAGAGGCCGACCGAGCCTTCTTTGCGGGCTTTGCAACTTCGGCTTCCGATTCAGAGTCAGAGGAATCGGAGCCAGAGTCAGAACTAGAGCTAGAGCTTGAACTGGAGTCTGAGTCGTCTTTTGCTGCTTCCTTGTCGTCGTCGGAGCTGCTTGAGTCGCTGTCAGAATCCGATTCGCTGCTGGCATCGCTGCTCGAGGCGTCCTTGCTATCCACATCCATCGCATCGGAAGCTTGCTGGGGCTTCTCCCACTGATCGTAGAGGGCGGTCAAGGCAGGCACATCCTTTGCGCTAGCCCCAACACCAGGAGACTTGAGGGCCTCATCCTGAAGCTTCTGGGCGGCCTCGAGATAACCGTGCTCGTTGAGAAAGGACTGCACCAGGCCGACGAGAGGAGCGGGCGCCTCAGGGTATTTCGACGATGTTTTCGATTTCGGCTTGCTGGACTTTCCGACGCGGCCTGAGGAGACCTTGTCGCCCTTTTTAGGCTTTTCGTCGCGCGAGGCCTTCTTGCTACTGGCCATTTTACTAATTGATCCAAAGACGCTGTCGGCGAGGGTACGGAGTACTGTTTGGGTTGTCGTGTGAGTGGCTGGAAAGCAACAAAAAAAATTTGGAGCTCGGTGAAAGAATGCTTGGGGGCGAGCGGCAAGGATTGTCACTAGCCACAGGCAATCTATTGGGTGAGTAGATGGTGGCAGGGCGCCACCGCCTCTAAGCCTGATGCAGCTTCTGCACCGGACTCTTCCGTTTGATACACGACACAGAAGCAGACGAGACAAGAAGAGCACGCACTCCTTGACCGACGTCAACCAGCAGAGCTGCATATTCACCCCCCACATATCACATCACACCGCGCTCATAAGAACCCACAAGCACCCCCAGGTGCCCCTCAAGCGCCTTCCCCCCAGGCATCAGCTGCCAGTTGGAGTGTCTACCAGACCCCAGACATCACACACCAGACACCAGACACTGTCCGCCGTCATTACGACTGCGCCCGCTGGAGCTCTCATGCTGCATTGACTGCGCATGCCTAGAGGCCTCGGCCAGCTGGCTTGTCCCGTGTAGGCCGTTGCGCTCTCCAGACCACCGACTGCGAGCTCTATCCCCCCCTCCTCTCCCGTGCAATCTGTTCCATCCGACCCTGAGCAGCCAGCCATGGACGGCCATCTACGGTCGCGCAACTACCCCAGCGGCGGCTCGAGGCCTAGCAATGAGGGCCGCCGTCCGCCAGGAACCCCGGGAGGACCCCCTTCGTCGGCTGGCTCATCGGCACGGTCCGCCATGTCGCGCGCCGAGAGATTCGAGGACGAGCGGCGGAGGATAACGTCGAGCTGCTTCTCAAAGGTGGACGCTGACCGATCGTGTATGTCTCGCCAGTAGCGCCCGAGAGAGAGGCTGTCCCCGCTTGCTGTGTACTAACCGTGGCCCAGTGCACGAGTCCTACATCACCCACATCCGCATTCAGGAAGATGGTGCCTATCCGCAGTCGCCGCCTCCCCCGGGTGGCGCCCCCGGAACCAAGAAGCCCCGTGTCATAATCATCACCGTAAAGAACACCAGCCGAGTGTCGCTGCACAAAGCCCGTGAAAATGCGAATGGGACTTTTTCAATTGGCAAGACGTGGCACATGGCGGACCTTTCGCATATCCAGAATTTTGCCAACTTAGTGCCCCGGAATGAGGAGGAGGCCCAGCACAAACAATGGGCCGGTCAGAGTGGCTTCACCGTGACGGTGAACAAGCCATACTACTGGGAGGCCAGCACAGCCAAAGAGAAGGAGTTCTTCATTGGCAGCTTGGTCAAGATCTATAACAAGTACACCGACAAGCATCACATGCAGCAGGGCAAGTACCCCATCTTGAGCGGCTTCGCCCCGGAAGAACTCAATGGGCTCACCGATGGACGACCCTACGCCGCAACGGAAGAGGGCCGAGCTGCTCACGAGGCCTGGATGGAAAGACACCCCAACGGCAGTCCACCCCCCGAGGATTCTGACCCTTATGCTGCACTTCGTAGAACACTCGACGCGCGGGCCAGAAATGGCCCACGGACCCCTCTGCCACCAGGACTACCTTCTCCGGATCCTCGAAGACCGCCTCCCCTGGAAGGTCGCGCTTTGTCTGCCCCACGCGGTACAGGACGGCCGCCCACGTCGGAAGGACCGCAGCGTGAGAGAATGGCTCGCCAACCTGGTCCGCCGTCAATGCCAAACATGCGTGACGCTAATGCCATGGCGAGAAGGCGACCTTCTGAAGAGGCCCGACCATCTCCTTCTCCCCGGAATGGTGCCTTTGGCCCAGGTGCAGGCTTCAGGGATCCTCGCTCGCAACCGCCACTCGAGCAAAGTATGCGAAGCCGCCCGAGCCGAGAAAACATGGCTCTGCGTCCGTCTCAAAGTCGCGAGCGCCTGGCTCCGATGCAGACTCCTACACCACCGCTGCCATCCTCGTCCACGCAGCGACGACTTTCTCCCAAATCGTCCAGGTCAGACCTGCGTCCCAAAACCCCCGAATCTGCCAGTATGGTTCCTCCAGCGTTGGCCCTTACCCCAGGAAGATCCCCAATCCCCGATGATGCTCGGTCGCAAAGATCGCAAAGATCCCCAGTACCGCCATCCTTCGACGGAGCTGGTTTGGTCCCAGGGAAAATGTCTGCAGAAGAGCGCAGGCCCAACGGGTATCCCTCGCCCGCGAGACGCGATCTCTCCCCCAATAGAAACTTAAGACCCGGGACAGCACAGAGCAATGCTGGTTCTACCTTCTCGCGCAACGAACCCCCTGAAGATCCAGCCCAAGCCGCTGCGTTGCCAGAACGGAGGAGGCCACAGATGGACTCACGACCGTCGCAACAGTCACAAAGCAGCGCAATAAGCGCAACGAGTGGTCCACTTCCGGACTTTTTTACCCCTTCGCAATCCCCTGTGCCTATAGCACCCCCTCCCAGACGAAGACCGCAGGAGCAGTTCGAAAGGCCCAAGGGTTCCCCGTACGATGACCCGGCGATCAAGATTGATTCCAGCAGACGGGATCTTGGCGAAAACGTAATGTCATCAAAACCGCCACCACCGCCAACATCTCCGCTACCGCAAATACCTAAACCTTCAGAACCTAGGGCGCCGGAACCGAAGCCAGTTCCTCCGATTGTCGAGAAGCAACCACTGCCCGTCGCAGAAAATGAGCCCCCCAAGGTGGATCAGTCACCAGTCGAGGTGCAGCCACTCAAGATTGAGCCACCTGTGAAGGCGGAGGATCCTGAGAAGAAGCTCGAAGCAGCGTCGCCAGCATCTCCCTCGGAAAACACAGACGATGAGCAACCTGCCCACCGTCCTGGGCTTGGACCCATGATCAAGAGCAAACTAGCAAAACCTACTGTGGCAACCCAAATGCGCAAAGCTGCGGCTGCAGCTGGCGTCTTCAAGCCTCGTGCCGGGGGAGCTGCGGACAGATTGCTCAACCCGGAGACCAAGGCCTCCAATGAACCTGATGGTATCAGCGCAGTCTTCGTGCCACAGCGCCAAGCATCCAAGGAGGAAGAGAAGAAGCCCGAGGAAGAGCCCAAGGGTTACTCGTTGCTTGATACTGAACCCGTACCGGGGGTCAAGGTTTCGAGTCCTTTGTCTCCACCGACGGTCGCCTCTGTTGATGTACAAGAGAAGGACCGTTCACCTTCGCCAACCCCAGATAAGGCTGCAGCCAAGGCAGAACGCGAAGCAGAAGTGCCACGTAAGAAGCGCAGGTCCAACCAACAGACTATGAACATTTCCAAGCTTGGAATCGATCCCGGCATTTTGGATGGCCGTGGTCTGGAGTTCGAGAACTTGCTGTCGGAATTTGGTTGGGGTGGCAGCGAGCTCTCAGCAAAAAATATCGAAACCCTGGAGTCGGACATAAAGCGCGAAATTGCGCGCGTCGAGGCTGGTAGTTGGCTTAGCCATCTCGAGCAAAAGGATGACCGTGTCGAAACTGTCGAAAGGATGCTGGACCGAGCAATTGCCGAATGTGACGAGCTGGAGGGTTTGCTAACATTATATAATGTCGAATTAAGCGTGAGTCCCCGTCGGATCGGTTTGGCGGATAAATACTAATTATTGATGAACAGAGTTTGAACGATGATGTCGCTTTTATCGAAGCCCAGGGCCAGGGTCTACAGGTGCAAACTGCCAACCAAAGGCTGCTGGAAAACGAGCTCAAGCAACTTGTTGACACCATCTCAATCACCCCAGACCAACTTGAACCTCTCAGGAGAGCACCCATTGGCAAGGTCAACGGCTTGATGGCCATTGAAGCGTCGCTTGTCCTGCTGTACAAGGCCTTACTCACGATTGATCCTTCTTTCGTCGAAGGTAGGCGAGGAAGCACTGTTGAAAATAATACTGTTAGTAGCGGCTTTGGCAATAGCGAGCTGGCCTCCATGCAAGCCTTACAAGAGAAGAAAGATCGCTACCTAAACGACGGCGCAATGTTCTTGGATCGCCTGAAAAAGCACATGGACATCACCTTCGGCGCTGCTTTCCTACAGACCAAGGATTCCCTAGCCACTATCGACAGAAATGCCATGCCCTCAACAAAAGCTAACATAGAAGCCCATGATGCCGGCCGTAATATGCTATGGATGCTTAGCCCTGTCATACTGTTTGCCAAAGAAATTGACCAGCAATCTTGGGAGGCTCTGATTCGCATGTATCAGAACCAAGCGGGTACAGTGTACCAAGATGAAATCCGTGACAACATTGCTTGGTGGAAGCGGTTTGCACGTAAGCCTACCGGTGATGAGCAGGATCTTCTCTTTACGGCGCAAGAAAAGGAGCCGGAAAGTATGGCTGGCGCTGCTAGGAAACTGACGGTCAAGAGGAGTCAAACGTTGGCCCGTGGTCTGCGCGCGGCTTCAATAGACAAGGAAGCCAAAGCAAACAGGGCCCAAGACGGGAAACTTTATGCTTTTGATGTCTTCTCCAAGGCTCTTGATGATATAGGACCTGTGCTGTTGACGGAACAGAACTTCATCACAGATTTCTTCCATGCGACCTCGACCGATTCCGTGGACTTTCCTGAAGCCGTTGCCGTTGCGCCACCTGAAGACCGCCGTGGTCCTAACTTGTGGGTCCGAAAGCCATTTGAAGCGGATCGAGTCATGGCGAAACGAGTCGCCGAAGTGATGGAAGACATTTTCTCCTTCTGGCCTACGGAGATTCAGAACTTGGTAGAATGGGCTATTAAGGCAGATCCTTTGTAGGTTTCACCATACTTATACTATGCAGCTATGGCTACATACTAACCTACGATTAGGCAAGGTATAGGAATCCTTTATGCAGTCGATCGCAAGCTTCACGAAATCGAAGACTCCAACCAAGATTTCCTCACAAGAAACCTACAAAAGGTACACGAACGCCTAACTGGCCTTTTCACACGCTTTGTCGACGAGCAAATTCGTTCCATCGAAGACACCAAAGTCAAGATCAAGAAGAGAAAGGGCGTGATTGCCTTTATAAAGATCTTCCCCAACTTTGCCGTCGCGATCGAAAACATGTTACCCGCTACAGAAGAGACTAATCATCTAGGGATCCGCCGAATGGTGGACGACGCTTACAAGAAGATCAACAAAGCCATGTTCGAGAGTTTGAAGGTCATTGCAAAGGAATCACCTGCCGTTATGGCCAGCCAAGGCCAAGGCGATCCGGAGGATAAGGAGGCCCTCAACTACCATATCCTACTGATCGAGAACATGAACCACTATACGCAAGAAGTGGATGGACGGACCGACTCTGTACTTTTGGAATGGAAGACCAAGGCTCAAGAAGAAATGAAAGAGCACATGGATCTCTATGTCGACGCTGTGATCCGTCGACCGTTGGGTAAACTCTTGGTACGTTTTCCTCCCTAGTTAACTTCACTTCTGACCACTAACACACCACAGGACTTCATCGAGTCCACCGAAACCCTCCTTACTCAACCCGGCGCCAGCGCGAGCACCATTGCCCAACGCTCCTCGCACTCGCGCGCTGTCTTCAAGAAACTCGTGCACTCGTATGACGCAAAGGAAATCCGTAAGGGCATCGAGTCCCTCAAGAAACGCGTCGACAAACATTTCGGCGATGCCGATGATCTCAATATCAGCAAGGATTTGGTGTTCAAGGTGCTCAAGGAGTGCGAGTCGCGGTACGTGGATGTACACGATAGGGCTATGAGGGTCAACCAGGACGTGTATTCTGGGGAGGTGGAGACGGATTGGGGAGTCAGTGAGGTGGCGGCTGCGTTTAGAAGATGATGGGGAGAGGAAGATTTAGTGTGATGGTGTGAGTGAGATGGGATGATGTCTTTTATTCTTCTTCTTTCTTTTTGAAAGCAGGTCACGGGGTTTGACGATGTGTGTTTGTGTTGGGGTCTTTGGGAGCTTGACTGGTTGGTTGCGGATGAGATGCGATGGGACTAGATGTGATGCTCTTGAGCGATGGATCGATGCCTGCATGCATGCGTACGTGCGTACGTCTTTTGATGTGTTGGGTTGTTGTTGTTGATGGATTGATTGGAATGGTTGGCCCGTTTTATTATACCTGGAGTGTTTTGTTTTTTTGCTGGGCCAGCAGTACAGGGATGGAGAGGCACAGAGGATTGCATATCTGCAACTATCTATCATTACATACTCTGATATGTCGTTCTTTTCGCCCCTTCGTTTGACCTTCTCCCTGACACTTTGGGTTTTTGGCGGCGAGGGATGATGTTGTATTGTACAAAGTCACAAAGTACATGCGTGGTTGATTTATCCTGCGTGTAGAATCTGATTGGCCCGTGTAGTTATGGAAAGACGGACTAGAATTGACAATTGAGCTTGAATACTTTGATGGATCCAATGAGAACGAGAACGAGAATCTCCCTAGGTGCTAGATACGGACTCGATTGGAAGAATTATTCCTCCGCAAAGAGCGATATTGACGTTGTTCGTGTCGGGTGGAACTTTGGGGTCGTGTTTGGCTTGCACGCTAGCTCGTTAGTTACTTGGTTACTTGGTTAGTGAGTTACTTGGTTACTTGGTGAGTTACTTGGTTACTTGGTGAGTTACTTAGTCAGTTGGGCGATCGATGGATTCTGATATTGTAGATGACGACATCCATCGATCGCGGGGACGAGTCGCTTGCTTCTGCATCGCGAACGCGGCGTGGGCTGGCGACATGTGAGTCGGGGAGTCGGGGGGGATTATTAGCCTGCGTACCGTTTGTATTCGTATATAAGGAATTGGAGTCGTACTCTTTTGGTCTTTTTTTTTGGTAACTACATAAGGAGCTAGCTCAGGTGCTGTTGTTTGGATATCAGGAAAGTGTTCATCATCATCATCATCATCATCATCATCATCATCATCATCATCATCATCAGTCATCTCGCATCGACAACAATCACAACAACGAAAACATCGGGAAAATAACATCAATTGGCTACTATCATCACCGGCTTTGATCATGGTTCTTCAAACGCTCCTTCGCGCAACTGCGTACCGTACTCCCCTGCTCCGCACCCTTGTTCCCACCGTTGCTCTCGCCTACGGCATTCAAACTGCTGTCGCTGTCCCATCCATCACGGCCCAGACGGAACGATTCTACGATCTCTCAGGCAGCTTGACGTATATTTCCTGCACGGCTTTGTCGCTGGTGTTACCGTACGTGAGGGTAAAGAGTGCGGGGATGGTCGAGGGCGGCTTGGGAGCGTATCTAGGGGCGCCCGGGCCGGGGCAGGCAGGGTGGTGGTGGAGGCAGGGAATTCTGAGTGGAGTGGTAGGATTATGGGCCATAAGATGTAAGTTGCGAGCTTTTTTTTTTGGGTCATTGGGGGGGGCAACATGAAGATATATCATATCAGCGAGCTAACTTTTTACTATTTTGTAGTGGGTTCTTTTCTCTTCAAACGCATTACGGATGATGGGAATGACTCTCGCTTCGACAAGATTCGCTCTTCCCCTTCGAAATTCTATGTTGCGTTCTTCGCTCAGGCTACTTGGGTTTCTCTTTGTTGTCTTCCCGTTATTCTAGTTAATTCGCTTCCCCGCTCTGCATTCGCTCTCTCCCGCCTTTCGAACGTAACTACCAAGGTTCCGCAACCCATTTCCGCAGCCCCCTACTGGACCGACATCCTCGGCCTGTCCATCTTCCTGTTCGGCTTCATCTTCGAAGTCGTGGCGGATCGGCAGAAAAGCCAGTGGGCCAAGGAGAAAAAGGAGAAGAAGCATTCGGAGGAGTTTCTTACGCGGGGATTGTGGTCCAAGTCGAGACATCCTAATTACTTTGGTGAGATCACGCTCTGGTCCGGCATCGCTTTCGCGGCTGGCAGTTTGCTGGTGAGGAATTCGGCGCAGGCGGGGCTGGGCTTGGGAGGGGGTTTGGGAGGAAAGGTGTTGGTTGCGGGCATGTGTGCGGCTAGTCCGGCCTTTGTGACCTTTTTGCTCACACAGGTCAGCGGCATTCCGTTGAGCGAGGGCAAGTACGACAAAAAGTACGGAGATCGAAAGGATTATCAGGAGTGGAAACGGAACACGCCCATGCTAGTACCGAAGTTTTGAGCTCAAGATGGACCTACACAAGGTCGTAATCTCACAACTTTGAAATACCTACCTTCTTGATCTCCTTTCTTTTGAAATCCTCCTTCAATCGCGTTTCTCGTGTCCCGCCGTCGCAACTTTTAAAATCTCCTCTTCCAATCCGGCCACATGAATACATTCAATCCCACACTCCCGCAACCTCGCCCTCCCCCGATTCTCCCCTACAAACGTCTCCGGCTCCCTCACCCCCACATAAACCCGCTTGATCCTCCCCGCACGAATTATCCGCTCCACACACGGCATATTCCCGCTCAACCGCAGATTACAAGGCTCCATCGTAGTATAAAGCGCCGCGTCAGGCGGCAAGACCTCGCCTACTCGCTCCTCGGGGAGGTTGTGCAGCTGGGCGAACTTGCCTAGGCAGCTTTGCTCGGCGTGCGTGTTGCCTTCTAGCTCGAGGGTGTAGCCTGTGGAGAGGATTTCTGAGGTTGCGGTGTTGAGGAGGAGGGCGCCTACGCGGTAGTTTGTGGGTTTTGGAGGGGAGTTTTGGGCGAGGGTTAGGGCTTTTTGCATTAGGGTTTTGTGGGAGGGGTTTGGGGGTTTTTCCATTTTTGTGGGCTTGTTAGTTGGTAGTTATGGTGGTGGTGGTGGTGTGGTGTGGTGGCACGGTGGGTGCAAAGGACGTGTGGGAATGTAAATGTGGCATTGTTATCTCCGGGTTAAGTCCGAACGCAAGATATCGCTAGTGCTAGATACGCCACCGCGACTGAGCGCGTTCCTGACTACTTGACCACTTTACGATCTACAATACTTCACTTCCTCACTCTTTACGCGCAAACGTTTCTCTTCGCCACAGCTACAAGCACGTCGCTCACGTAAGATGGCGAGAAAAGGCCGCGCTAGTGGGACGCGGCGGGAACAGGAAAAGATTCAACGCGAGTTCATTGATGATGACAGCGAGGATATTGAAGACCAGGATGGCCCGCCGGTTGTCGATCCGTATGCGGTGCTTGACCTTGAGAAAGATGCATCGGCCGACGATGTGAAGAAGGCTTATCGAAAGATGGCTTTGAAGTATCATCCGGGTAAGATTTACATCCTAACTCACCTTCTCTGACTAGCCAGCCAGCCAGCCTCACGTTCAGAGTAGAGAAATCGAAGAAAAACTAACACGACTGTAGACAAGGCATCTGACACGGAGAAAGAAGCCGCCAACGCCAAGTTTCAAGAAATTGCTTTCGCCTACGCTATCCTCTCCGACGACCGCCGTCGAAAGCGTTACGACCTCACCGGCAGCACCGCAGAAGTGCTCGAAGACGACGACGAATTCGACTGGCTATCCTTCTATCGCAAGCAGTTTGAGGACATTGTCAACGAGGAGAGCATCAAGCGTATTTCCGACGAATACAAGGGTAGTGAGAAGGAGAAGAAGGATTTGCTCGATGCCTATACGAGGTACAAGGGCAAGCTTGGTCCGATCTATGAGAGCGTGCTGCTGTCAGATGTGCTGGAAGATGATGATAGATTTCGAGCCATCATCGACGAGGCCATAGCTCTGGGGAGTGTGGAGAGCTATGCAGCGTACGAGCGTGACAACAAAGATGAGGCGCGGGAGAAAGTCAAGCAGGCTGAGCGGAAGAGGAGGGCGGACTGGGATAAGAGGCAAGCTGAAACGGAGGGTGATGCTACCGCCGCTTCATCTTCGTCCGCACAGCCCAACGGCAAGGCGAAGAAGCCTAAGAAGAAGGCCGGTGGCGACATGGCTGATCTTGCTGCCTTGATTCAACAGAGGCAGAAGGCGCGTCAGGGTAACTTTTTCGATCACCTCGAGGCCAAGTACGCGCCTACGTTGGGTAGGACGGGTAAGAGGCCTAGCCCGATGGATGGGCCGAGTGAGGAGGCATTTGCCGCTATGGGCGCGAGGAAGAAGAGTAGGATGGCGAAGCTTGACGCAGACGACAAAGATGAGGACGAGGACGATGTCGAGATGGGGGAAGAAGATATCGAGGATTCGGATGAGGAGGAGGCCCCGAAAAAGAAACAGAGCAAGAGCAAGAGTAAGGGTAAGACTGGCAAATTGAGACGCGGCCGCGCGAAAGCTTAGACAAGGTCTATGTGTAGGTGTAGATGTTGTCTTGTGTTCTTTCTGTTCTTTCCTCGGGGAAATTGTGGCCACATTTTTCTCGATCGATGCTTGGTCGATACATGTGATTTTAGCGGGCGTTTATGGCGGAATGTGGGGGTGGCTTGGGGGCGGTATGGACGTATGGATGGGTAGCTTACATGGCTTTTAGTGTTGGTGTTGTGGTCTGGGTCTGGGTCTTGGGTCTTTAGTCTGAGCCTTGGCCTCATGGATGGGTCTTTTCTCATGTGTGCGTATGCACTGTAGAGAGTTTCGATATACATGAATTCCCCAGTGAATCCGAAACTACCTCTACAAACAAGAAAAAACCTCAACAGGCCATCGATCCCACGAACCTAGACATCTCGACTATCTTGTCGCCTTTGACCTCTACTTCGTAGCGCTGCAATGCGTGATGATACGTAGCGAGCTTGGCTTTCTAAGTGGCTTGAGATAGACACTCTTTTAGACGGCGGGGATTTTGATTTGCTGGTGGGTTGTTTTTTGGTGCGGAAACTGGCTTTGCTTGGGTTGTGGTGGTTCCTGCAAGTATGGGGTGTGGAAACCTATGGGGGAATATGAGAGTGTGTGCTGAGGCTTCTTGGGGACAAGCATCTGATATATCAGTGGATCCGACAAGAGCATTCTTACACCTGTACAGGAGAAGGCGGGGTATGTATGCTTGTGTTATTGTATTTCTTTCTAGCGGGATTTTTGATTCGTATTGATGTTATGCTTTTGAATGGCAAGTCAGCCATGATTGTGTAGCGAGATTCTGGGGGATGGATTTTGGTTGTTCTTTGTTGAATTTTCGTTTCTTATTAGTGGATGGGTATGGTTTCATTTGGGGGGGACTGTGGAATGGTTGATGGTGGCTGGGGCTTTGATAGATTTGACCATTTGGGGATAAATCGAAGAGCTCTTTCTCAGTAACAAAACTAAAGAAAATACACCGTACGAAATCAAAATTCAAAGTCCATCCCTCTATACATCGTACGATTCTAAAAAAGAAAAGAAAAGAAAAGAAAAGAAAAGAAAAGAAACCACACCTCGAAAAACCGCTCATTTCACCGTCGCCCCACTCATTGACCACATCGCACACTTGTTCCCCCAAACCCCTCCCTGAAGCGTATTATCCTTGTCAAAATTCCCCCACGTAGAATCCTGAGCACAAGACATTGCAATCGCCGTATACAGATTCTCATAACAATCCTCCACGCCCATAGCGCCAAAGTCCACCTTCTGATTCGCACCGCTCGTCCCCGGATCACAGGACTGGACGAAGAAGAGGATAGCGAAAGAGATACTTCCTCCTTTCTCTGCCCCGTTGGAAACGGTGCCGGGGGCTGTGGAAGTGCGGTCGGCGGTGAGGACGACTTTGTTGGATACGAGGTTTCTGCAGTATTCGGAGGCGGCCTTTGATGCCTTTTCTTTGTTGAAGCGGACGAGGGGGCTGTTGTTTGCGTTGACTTTGTTGCAGACGGGGGAGACCATTCCGCTGTTGGGGGGCGCGGAGGGGATTGAGGCTTGGACGCAGGACCCTTGGATTTGGTTTCCTACGCAAGTGGTTACACTTGGTGAGGGACTGGGTTTGGGAGTAGATGGAGATGGAGATGGAGTTGGAGTTGGTCGAGGGCTGGGAGAAGGAGAAGGCGTAGTGCTTGGCTTGGGTGTTGGTGAAGGCGTTCTCGACGATGAAGTCACTGGCGAACTGGTCCTTTTCGTCGAAGAAGCTCTCGAAGTAGTACCACTCTGGCTAGTGGAACTTCGAGAGCTTGATGCCGAAGTCTTAGATGGCGTTGGGGATGCAGCACAAGAAAGGGCCCTCTTTTGTTTCTTCGTGCGGTTCGTGTCCCATGAGAAGGAAAACGTATATTCCCAATCAAACGATTGGCCATTGAAATAGTGCGTGTTCTGCGAGATGCAAAGATTATATATACTTGTATAGTCATTTGCATATTTTCCCAGCTGATTGGGGTTGTTGGGCGATGCTCCCACGTCTGGTAAGGACCAAGCCGCTGTAAGCATGGGCCCAATGCGCGTTGTCCAAAGACTAGTTAGATATTTCGGAGGGGTAGTGATCTGGGGCTCGATTGTGGTAGTAATGAAATCTTTGTATCTTCCTGCGATACCATTCGGGAAAGCTGTTTTATAAGCTGCGGTATTGCCGAAGATGTTTCCTGTATTTGCTGTGACTTCATCATCGAGGGTCAAACTAGAATGTTATGTTAGCTTGGTAGAAGCTCTTGCTTTTTGTATCTGACTCACAGTGTTTCGTATATAGCATTGTTAGTTCGATCCATCAAATCAAGCATATTATCGCTCTTCATTTCAAGAACACCATAAAGAACAGTCTCGAAGTAGCTGACCATAGTGTATAAAGCGTCTTCGGCGGAATATGGAGGGCCCCCACCGCCGTTACTTGGCCAGGTCCACCCAGCCAGGTTTTGTGGTATTACCCAGGAAGAGTCGTGAATGAAAGATTCTTGGAAGGACTGTCCTGCTGGCGGGAAAAACATTCCTTTGGCATTTCCATTGAGATATTGCGACATGGCTATGAATCGTAGGTTGTTGTCACTGGCAAGTTCATCCCATATGTATTGGATCGTGATGGTCTGACAAGCAGTATGGAAGAAGTATTGGTTCATTTGAGCACAGGTCAGGGTGTTGGCTGCATTGTTAGAGCTGATGATCTGATTAAAGAACATTTTCAGCCAGTCTTTTTCATCTGTGGAGAGAGTTAGCGTGAATAAAATCAGGAGTATAAATACGTACAAGCATGATCAAGACTGGCTTGGTTGTTGTTATTGCCATAATTCTTTTGGTTGAAGTCTTGCCAGTTGGGGGCATTGGCAAAGCTAGCAGCGTCTAGGCGAGTCGTAGTGAAGATACACCCATCTGAAGTAGCTCGGTCGTATCTTGAGATGGCAGAGAACTTCTGAGCCATGTTGCCCTGTCTTTCCGGGTTGATCATTTCGTTGTTGACAGAAGGCCAGCCAGGTCGAGTCAAAGGTTGACTTGCAGGTGTGGCAAGCGCACAACCTCCAAGACTCTCAATCGTAGATTCAGCAGCCCTCTTTTTGATTGGATCGATGGTGACCCGACCAGCAACACCTCGCTTGCGGAAGTCTGGGGAGGGATCGGGACCGGAAGTAGAAAACGATGGGACATTAGACCCTATTTTTGTAGGATTTGCGCATTTTCCCTGAGGATAAGTTAGGGCTTTACATCTACTTTAGGGTCTAGGATATTGAGTGAACCTACGTTACAAATGGTTTGGGTTGCCTGTGCGAAAGTGCTTGCTGGCTTGATGGGGCACGCTGATTGCGATACGGTCGTTGTTGTTCCTCGCACAGAACAAGCAGAAGTCGTGCGTGTGCAAGAAGTGGTAAAGGATGCGCAAGATGAGGCACCAGAAGTCGTTTTGGCACAGCTGACTACACAATCGGAAGCTGTTTGGGTAGCAGAGCAGCTTGACTGGGATGATGATTTAGAAGATGTCTCGGACTTGGTAGGTTTCTGCGTCGATGAAGGCTTCGATCCCGAGCTAGACGGTGAATCATCAGAAGAACTATCAGTATCTGGCTCGGATGTACAGCTACCGATCGAAACACCAAATACTTTGATACAAGGTAAATGAAACTTGGGTAAGCCAGGCAGCTTGAATTGAACATTGGGTATGGGTGGGAGATTCACCAACGCGACCCCGCGTCCGCCTCCCAGCCAGAGAAAAGGAACTAAGGTCGTATGACGATCTTTGTCGGTTGTGGTAACCCAGCCATTAGCCGTGAGAGAAGATCCAGAAAGAGTGATACCTGTGAAATCTGGAGGAATAGATGTTACGGTTCCAGTGATGGAATCGGTTCCCTTCGTGATGGTAGTGCTGGAGCGTTGGCTTGTTCCAGAGCTGTCTGTAGGCTTGCCAGTGGAAGTGGCGGAAGATAAGCTAACGGAGTGACTGCTAGTACTGCTAATAGAGATTTTGGTGGACGTAGAAAGTTTACTTGTGCTTCTAGTCTCAGAATTCGTGTTTTGGGAGCTTGATCTTGACGCCGAATGCGTCGAGCTGGTGGGCAAAGCACTGCTTGTTTGGTTGACCGATGTAGACAATACTCTAGAACTTGTGGATCCGGACTTTGTGCTGCTTGATATTGATGAAGAGATAGAAATAACTGATCTGGTGGTACTGGCAGTGGCTTCGGACTTGACAGTGGTAGATTGAGATGGCGTTGCCGTTGACCTTGTAGAATTGTTGGAGCGTGTGAATGTGAGCGAGGAGCTACTCAGACGGGAGCCACTTGATATGGAGGAGGTGGTTGAACTGCTGGAATGCCTCGAGGTGGCAGAAGAGTTGGTGGAAGCAGAGTTGGAAGTTGTAGCGAGTGACGTCGCACTGCTCTTGCTAACAGCGGTATCGTTCAGTTTTGGCAAGGCGGAAGGCTGGGCAAGGATAGGTCCGCCATTCGAGGCAGTGGGAATATTCCACCCAATACCACCCGGACCGATATCATAAGAGTAAGTGAACGAACTAGTCTGTGCGGTGATAATAGTATATGTATGTATGGTGGTAGACAGGTTGCTGAAACCGGAGCGTATGGTGGGAAAGAAGGACTGAGTTTGAGTAGCACCTGCTATAATAGAGGTCTGAACTACGGTTGTAGCGCCGGTAATAGAGTCGCTGGAGAGCGCTCTTGGTAGGTTGTGACCGGAGTACGCGGTGCTGAGGGTTAGAAGAGTGACAATAGGCGCTAACGACAGTGGGGACCACATTGTGGAAATGAGAGAAAGTCAGTGAAAAAGGAGAAGAAACCTTTGCATTCTATGCAAGAGAAATATAATCGAAGTCCTATCATTACAGCATCTTGCGGCTCTGGGGCTGAGGGCGTTGGGGGCCTCTATGGCGCTTTCATGTTAGGCTGTGCTGCCCCTTGTTGTATAGCCGACTGCGATATGGAGCCTCAAATCGCAGCTATGACAAAGTAGATGGACTTCTTGATCGGCGATTCGCAGCATATTTCAGGCTTTTTACATACGACAGCGTGTTCCGGTTCGTTGACGCACGAATCCTACCAGTTCATTGTAGTGATCCAACGGCAACAGGGGCTGATCAAAGAGAAGTCAGGTAAGGCTGAGGTGATTGTAAGCTCCATTCTATAGGTAGATATTACAGTGATAAGACATTGGCGTCATCCATAGCTCCGATGAAACGAAACAACGTAATCACCCACTGTAAGCATACGAAGGAGGCGGCATAAAGCTAGACAACGCTAACCCGATCAAGAGGGTACAACGTTTGAAGCAGCGCTTAAATTAGTGACTTCACTCAGCTTGCCCATCCTCAATCTTTCGCTCCCTCACTCTCATAAATCATTGTTTTCACCGGTCATGGGTCTCAGCCAAACATATTGCGCCATTTGCGGCGCACCTGTTCTCGATAGCGGTTATGCACAAGGCGAATCAGCCAAAGATTGGCTCAAAGAAGCCATCCTATTGACCACCGCTCACCACAACGCCAGCCATGTCTTTGAATTGGATGAATATTGGCCGCCTTCCTCATCGCCTTCTTATTCTTACAACCTTGGCCCCAATCCGCCCCCAAACTCTACCAGAACAGTGCTTCGCCTGGATGCTCACGCCGACGGAATCAAGTTTCGTATTGAAGAATCAGGCAACGAAGTAATAGCCATGTTCGTCGACATCCAAGACCCAGAACCGGCCCTTACACATGGCGCTCCGCTCTTTGTTCCTGTGCACCGCCTCTGCCTTCAAATTGCGGATCATTTCATTGCCAGTTCTTCGACGTCTTTGCACTGTGCTCAGGTTGTGCGTCCAGACGGCATCACATCAGCGATGAAATTGTGGAATGTTCTCTTCCGTCGGCTCAGCAGCAATAGTAGTCCCATCAGCCACCTTCCATCCCCACAGTATTATTATGGTGGTAGAGGCTATCGCAATGTCTATTACGAACCAGACGACGACCCCACTCACGCTTCTCTCCACGAGCAGAACCCTCTAAACATTCCCGACCTGACGCAATCTATCATAGATAATGTGACAGCAACCAACCAAAGTGATTCGAATTTGACCCCACAAGCCTGGTATCTTCAATCATTGTACAACTCTGAGCTTTTACCCTGGCTATGGGATCTTGATCTTTCGGTCTTGCGTGAAAAGGAAGCAACCGGATCGTGGGACTGGTCACGCCTCGCTCATCTATTATCTCAGAAGAGGATTCAAGATCCTCTTGACGTCACCCTACAACTACCTGCGCAGCTGCGCAATCGCCGAAGAATCTGGAGTTTACTTTCTGAAGCATGGGTTGGGGACGTAAGCGATAGAGAAGAGGAGTTAGCGGCTGCTATGAAGCAAGGTGAGAAGAGAGCACGAGATAGGTTAGCTCCAGCGACTAGTCTTCAATCATCTACGGTGCCCCCAGGATTCCAGCCCCCTGCTGGATTTCCATTACCGTCTTGATACATGGTGATCTAGTCTCTATTTTAGTTTTGACTTTAAGCAAAGAGGTGCTTTGTTCCCTCTACCTAAGTTTCTTCCAATTTAGAATGCACATAGAAAGCCTCCGAAGCATATTGAAAGATCGTTTGAGCATTTTATGAAGCTTTGAACTCTGGAAGTGTAAGATAAACATAAGAATTACATTTCCAAATAATACGCTTGTTGGTATGTAAAGGGTAGAAATAGTCGACATATTACAGGTATGGCACTTAAATGCGCGGTTAAATCACACCAGGGCAGAAAGGGCAGATACGTTAAGGAAGCAAGCTGTTTCGGGCATGCTACTAGTGACACTCTCCGAGTTAAATTCAGCCTTAACACATATCTTTCAGCATGTTGTAGGATTATTCGATCTATGTCTGTCAAAATTGGCGAACTTTGACATTGTACAAAAGCCAACACTTCCTTAGACTTGGAGTGAGAAGCCAACGGCTCGAGCATCCGTTGAGTAGGTAAGGTTTCCAGAAGTTCCGAGGCAACTCAAAATGACAACACACAACTAAGGGCTACAGAGCTTGCAAAAGATGTCATCATAAGTGCCTGTTCCTAGATAGAACAGATTATTGATTAGCTCCTAGAGACAAAATCAGTTTATTGTTTGAAGAGACTGATCTGGCATTCCGTTTGAACCGATCGCTGCGTCATAGCTTCTGCGTTTCTATCGGCATTTGAAGCGCATGTAGTGGAAGAACATGAACTCGTGTTGATGAAGTGAGAGTAGGGACGCCTAGCCCTAGGCACTTAAGAAAGACCAAAATCTCCCTCTCGTTGAAGTAGAGACTGCATGCTTGTACGTACAATTTAGCGGAGCTTGCAGTTCGCCCGTACAGTTGCCACACTTCACGAGCAGACAGAGTGATAATTATACAATTGTATTGCCATTCTTTGTAGCTGGCCTTTTTCGTCTCATTGATCATATACTATAGTGCTACAATTAAATGCAAAATCCATTCATGTGCCTTTGGGTGGAGGCTTAGAGCCGTAAAGTGATGTGCACCCCACAATAGTAGAAAGCTCACATGCCAGTAAGGATCCGTATACGAGCTCTGAATAAGAACTCCGAACCCAGAGGTTCTTCTCGAGTCCGCTATTGTATTGTTCAGAGACAATGTCAACCGCTGGATCACGAGTTGTGACCTCACAACAACAGACGTATCCCTAGCAACACGCGTGCAAACAGTCTCAATAGCTTGGTGTCCACAACACAGCGTTTCTGCATACAATACGAAGTAGAGTAGAATTGGTCGACGACATCCTTTTTGATACGACACAACAATAGTACGTTCCCCGTCAACAAGCTTTGAGTCACCTGCCTCGCGACGCGCTCAAGTGAATAGCACCAACTTTTCCTCACGCGAAGACATCCGCCTATGATATCATAAAAAACCGTCAAACAGATTAGACTCAAGTACCCCGCCAACTCCCAATCCAACTGCCCACAGCTAAATTTTCGTGTTTTGACTACAAACCCCCCATTTGTCCGCACGTCTGCGCCCTCTGATACACCACCGTCTGCTCGGCTTGCATACCAACGTCGCCCACTTTCTCAACCACACTTTTCACTCGCACACTTCACAATTGTTGTCTCTATTTCCTCAAGCACCCATTGTAACAATTCTCACAGTCTCACCACCCCTCACCTCCGCACACAACACACCACTCACTCAACGCCCTCATCCCCCACAATGTCAAAACGCAAAGCATCCGCAAACGTCTCCGAAGCACCCGCTCTTAAGCGCCTCAAAAATCCCCCCGTCTCCACCCTCGTCCCCCAAGGCCCCCGCCTCAGCGCCCAAAAAGGCACCAAAAACCCCTCCCTCCTCCACATGCTCTGCACAGAGTCCAAAACCGGCGAAGTCAAGGAACTCCACTTCAAGAAACTCATCCACTCCCAGATCGACTGGAACGACGCCGACCACATCGCCAAGATCAACTCGTGGCGCAACCAGCTGTACGGTCGTGCCGGCATGAAGGCCAAGACGGTCGTCTTGTGGCATGCTGACGAGGAAGCTTGGATTGAACTCTACTTCCATCTTCTTGTTACTGAGGCGGGTCAGCGAGGTTTGATGGTGCCGAAGGCCAAGGAGGTCCTGGAGGCCTTTAATAAGTTCTTTTGTGGGAAAGCTGTCCCCGGCGGTGATGGCGCGGATGCGGATGTTCGCACTGAGCGGAAGCATAATGCGTTTGTGTCTAAGATGAATCGGGTTGCTTTGGGTATCAAGACGAGGCTTGATTCGATGTTGCTTGGGAGGTCGGGCGACTTCTTCAATCCTCAGATTGATGAGGAAAAGTTGGATGCGTATAGGAAGCTTTTGGAGGGGAAGTCCGTGTACGGTGATAAGAATAAGTGGGACGAGGTGTTTACGTGGGAAGTTGGGAAGGCTTTGCCGACTGCGAAGCCGTATGTTGAAGAGTGGCAGACGGTGTTGACGGGTATGTTGACTACAGATCCGGGCTCAGAGATGTTCTCTGCCAAGTCTGCCACGTCCGTTGTGGAGGTCAAGGAGGATTTGGACAATGGTGGTGGTGTTGTCGATGTGTCTGGTACAGGTGAGGCTTCGTACGATATTTTGTTGTTGCCATTTGACTGACATGCTGCTAGCCGTTGTTGACGCCAACGCCTCCGACCACGATGAGACCATCTTGTCCTCCGCAAACACGAGCATCTTCTCCGTTTCCAATGACCAAGGCAACAATAGCGACGGCGACTCAAGTATCAGCGACATTAGTGAATCGGCCCTTGACCATCCTACCACCATTCACACCAAGTCCCATTCCACAAAGAAGCCCAAAGGCAACACCCCAAAGAACAAAACCACCCGACTAAGCAAGACCGGCGCAGTCAAGAAAACCTCCAACAAAAACACGAGAAAGAACAGCAACAAGACCCCCACTACACCTCTCTCCAGCTCTCCCACCGAGGCCGCAATCGAGCGAGAAGTCGCCGAGATCCTCTTCGGAATGCGCAACGGTAAGTCCATCCCTCAACACGAATAGCCCCATAAACAATTCAGATTCCTAATAATCACTCAGCACCCATGGTTCCAGACTCCGCCATCGACATAACCTCCATCCACGCCCCCACCACTCGCCCTACCGTCGATGACGCTCCGGAGAACCCCCACACACCCACCTAAACCTTTCACACACCATCGCAAAGCAACCACCATGAAGGACCTAAGCAAGTATCTCAAGAACGAAACTTCTACCCTACCATTCCATAACATCCTACACACCAGCGCTCCCTAGCCCCAATCGGAACTCGCTACGATCGACCTTCCGCTGGGATTCGTTACTTGACGCCTTTTGCCTTTCCCACCTTGTTGCCTTGATAATTGCGACACCCATTGTAACCGTCATGAACAAAAATCGACATTCCCTTGCGTCAGAGTACGTACTCGTTAGGATTGCTGGACAATACCTTTCACCTCCCCGAGCGAAACCATCACCTCCGGGAAGTTTCATTGCTCTGTTCTATTCTGTTCTGTTCTGTTCTGTTCATGATGGAATGATAATTGTATCTGAGATTTTCTGCCTTTGTTTTTTTTGTTTTTCTTGTTTTTTTCTTCTTGCTTTGTTTTGTTCTGCTTTGTTCTGTTCTGTTCTAATTTGTTTCCTTTCAATCCTGCCTTTTGCTCATTTTGCATTCCCTTTTTCATCTCGTCCCTTTCATTCTGCTCTATCCAGTCACTCTGGCTCTCCATCAACCAATCAAGTATACTATACCCCTGCATTCAATACCCGACCAGCATAGCATTATTCACTCTATAACTTTCCTTCACTCCCAGTCTCAATTGCAGTTCCAGCTCCAGCTTCGATTCCCCGCTAGCCCTTCTTTTTCTTGCTCGGGAAAGGGCGGCACGGCGGGTAGGGATGGTGGGTTTCTGTTTTCTCTTTTCCCAGTCTTGTAGTTAAGGGTAGAGTATATTTAGGACGTAAGGTGGAGACCTATCAACGTCCACGTCAACGTAAATGTCAATGTCGATGTCGTTGTGAACATCGATTGGTTTCAGTTTTAATTCTACGTACGTACGTGCTTTGGCGCTGAGTGATGGGTGATGGTTCTTATGTGACATCCTTACTCTCACTCGCCGTCTTTGCGGTCGTACACTTGCACTACGTTGTGCTTTGATGACAACACAACATGCGCGCTCATAAGAAGGAAAAGGTATCGAGACTGGGGCTAGGCATGATATGCTGACAGCATCTCGACAAACGGTGCCAATTCCGTAACAGCGAAAAGTAAGGTACACATACACACATACACATACACGTACAAACAATAACACACACATCATCTCTGCACGCCACAGCCAAGAAAAGATTCGATACCAAAGACACCACGCTATGCACACTATTCCACACGCACACAAAATACACATAGGCACCACCACCTCCCCTAGAATCCAAAAGCATCCAACAAACTACCAGCATCCGGTTCATGGAATTGCGTAGGCAGCGCCTTCTTCTCCACCTCCTTCTTCTCCTTCACATTACCATCACTGCTGCCCTCACTCCCACTCTCCCCCTCCACCTCAGCAACGGCCCCTTCCACCACCGCCAAAGCGTTCCCAGCATGGTCCCTCGCCGGCAAGTCAGCCACAACCATTGAACTCCTCCTCCTCAGTAATTTACGCGGGTCAAAGTCAAAGTCCCCAGCAGCTTGGTAGGTAGTCTTTGCGTGGAAGGAGGTATGCGGTATAGCGGGGCTGAGCGGGGGGCGGCTATTCGAGATGCTTGTTATTGGGGGTGGGGCAAGGAATTCCCAGGTTTTGACTGTGAGGTTTGTTAGCATGTCGTCTGTTGGTTTGAAGGATAATACTTGTTTCGACTGGGAGTAATTTCGAGGTTGGCAGAGGAGGGGGAATGACATACCAAGGTCTAGGGCTAGGACATCACAGCCCATTCTGCCGTATAGTTCTGCTGTTTTAATGACAAACTCCCACTCTTCCCTCATAACTATTCTACTCGCACCCCTCAGCGTCTGCAGACTCTTTTCCCTTAATTGCTTGTATATCACAACAAGCGCCGGGTCATCCGTCAAGAAGCTCCGGCTCTCAAAATTCGGCGTCAAGGTGGGAGTTTCTGTTCCTTCCCCGGGGCTATCTAGCAGCGTCGATAACGGTGAGACGAGGCTCCGCACAGCACTGTCCCGTCTGTTGATCATCCAGAACGCCCAGGTAGCAAGCCATCGGTTCCCCTCACGCGCAGCTTGCGGCAGAATCTTGTCGCGTAAGAAATCGAGAAGAATGGGGGAAGAGTCGCCGCCATAGACACGGGCGACGGTTATTGCGAGTTGTGTGTCACCTAGCTGATTGTGTAGAACTGAGATAGCATCGAGTAATTGATCTGCCAAGAGGAAAAAGGCCGCTGCGTATTCGAAACGGCGCTTTCCCATGAGTGCGTACGCGTTCTTGAGCGCTGCAGTCTTCCAGCGTGCCTCATTGAAGTTGTTTGAGAGGAGACGGTGGGTGGCGGTTTGCTCGCGGGACCAGGTAGCCATCCGCCAGAGGCCTACTAGGACGGGCTTCTTTCGCAGAGCGAGATAGTGCAGACTACAATCAACGGGATTCTTGTCTTCGTTTTTTGTGTATTCGTTTCGGGCAATGATCTCGAATTGGGCGCGCTAGAATGCCGAGTTAATACCTCCATGGATGGAAAGGGTCGGAAGACGAAGCTTACCAGGGCAGTAATGTCCGTCATCCACATGAACATGCCAGCTTCTTTCGCATGCTGCCAAAGTATTTTCCCATTAAAGTGACGCGACACCAGGTCGACAAGAATATCCTGGCTTTGTGAGTGAAACGCCCACGTAATTTCTCGCCAAGATATAGGTCCATTCTTGGTTTCGTTGAGCACGTGTTGCCGGAAGAAGAGCAGAAAGCGACCAGCGTTGTCATCGATGGAACGACGGTGTTTCTCCACCATACCGATGCATTCGATAATATCAGCGAGGTGAAACTGCTCGCGGCTTGAGAGTAGCGGGATTTGCTTGGTCTGGACGAGTTCGTTGAGGGAGGAAGCTACTACTTCTGTTACTGTTTCAGGCTCGGTGTCGTCAGAGAAGTCAGCATAGGATGAGTGCATTTCCTTTCGTGAAGCCGTCATTTGATCCTGTGTTCTGTTAGTCCGATATTGTAGAAGGTATCAAAGGAACTTACATCAGGGCTCTCGGAGAACTCCTCGGCTGAGAACCCCAGTGAGCTATCAAGCTTTTCTCCCTCGGTCCAGAACTTAAGCTTCTGGAAAAGGCGTATCAAAATACGTTGAGCAAGCAAAAGTTTGCCCGAAAGTACGCATTGAGACAATAGTTGTGGGTGATACACTGGTAGCGGACCATTAAGTCTACTGACAGCGGTAAAGATGTCGATTGATGCCTTCTTGCGGGAGATATGTCGTAAGCTAGGGAATAGGCCTTCCGACACCTCCACGTTCTCGTCTTGGATGAATAGCTGGTTTCCGGCGCCGATGACGAGATCACCGCTGCCTAACCATACTGAGTCGCCAATAGGGTGAGGCGTGATATCCCGTATGCGCACGTCACGAATTTGAACCCACGAAGGTCCGGCGTTGAGGTAGTCGTACCGTAGTTGAGCATAAATAACTACACGGTGGGGAAACCCGACAGCTAGGATAGACTGGTTGTCCGGTGTCGACGACCAATCGAGATCTTGAATGACACCATTGCCCTCGAATGTCTCTTCGTATTCTAGCTGTGCACTGCGAGTGTTCCAGATAGTCAATGTGGTCTTCTCAGAGTCTACCAGCGCAGCTTTTCGTATCGACGTCCCACTGGCAAGAGAAGGGCTTGGTATGCCGGTCTCAACGGCCGACGTCTGCAGCCACTCTAATTTATGCTCTTTAATGTTGACCCTCGCTGTCCACGAACTGATGACCCCTGATCTGGTATACGAGATGGCAATGTCGCGGGCAAAGGTGTCAAGAAAACCTGAAATGACTGGTGCAGAACCCGCAGGATCGACTGGGAGCACGAAGACAAGATCATCTCCAGAGCCCAAATCAAAAGTTGAGAACTCCTCAATGGTAATGTCGCCATGTCCATTTGTGTAACCGTTGGTCATGGGTTTGACGGCAGAGAGTTTGCGTCCCGTGACCGGGTCCCTGTCGAGCAGCGGTAGCCTTACTTCCCAGCATATGCTCTTCATCTCGGAGCTAATGGTTGCAATATGTACAAGTCTACCTCCAGATTGCAGTTCTGGGATCACGAGCAGACATAGCGGCTTACCCTGCAATTCATAAGGGAGGCGCGCTACTTCTATGGCTACTGGGCCTCTTGTGTCCCACAACGCGATATGCTCGTGATGGAGGAAGACGACAAAATTGCCCTCTTGCAGCAGTGATGTTCGGTGAATGTGCTCAGTCACCTTCACAGCACTGCGTCGATGCAATGTCATTCCGTTCTCTGTCGGTCGTTGCACCCACACAATGCACTCGTCGGTTATAGTTCTCGACACTAGCGCCCTTCCACTGGGTGTGCGGTTCACCTTCTTGATGGCATGCGAATGACCGGTCCAAACAGCCTTTCGCTGGATGCGATTACTCTGTGCAGGTGATGGGTCGAAGAGGTAGTCCATGCGGGCCTGCAGCCATTCCAGCCGTCCGTCAAAGTGATGGGCAAGAATAGTAAAGGCCGAGCCTAGTCTCTCATGACAAAAGGCGTAGAATTGAACATTATCTTGCAGACCAACAACACCCTTTGCGAAGTGTAGATGCAGACCATCCATATGCGCCACACTAAACACGTCCGTGTCCTTTTTGACCTGGGCCCCAATATTTTCGAATCCCCATGCCGTCATGTTGCCCCGGTCGTCCAGCACGACGCATATCTCGGGGTTCCGGTTCGCGACCTCGATCAGGTGGTTTAGCGCCATTTCATCCTTTTCTTTGACCGTCGCCTGCTCGACGGCCCTCTCCGTCGCATGCGTAAAGTACTTGCCATCGATAAAAAAGGCATATCTCTTCTCCGACGCACGATCCAACGACCGCGGTGTGATCGAATCGAACAAGTCTACCTCGCTCCACAGCGCCAGCCCGTCCACACCGTGGTGTTCGCCCGCCACCCAAATGCGCACCTTGCAGTCTGCGCACACCGTGTACAGCACATTATGCGTCGTCTGCTCCCTGTGGAATGGCTGTCGCCAATGAATGCCCGTCACCACGCTCGGGTGTGGAAGATAGTAGTAATCAAAGTGCTGATCCTCGGAGCCAAATGCCAACCGCCGCCAGATCTTGAGCAAGCGATCATAGCGGCCTGTCGACGCGATCAACTCCGCATCGGGCGAGAAATGTGCAAACTTGACCGTGTTGGCCAGTCGCTTTGTCCAGATGCGGGCTGGCACGCTGTGAGTGTTGAAGAGCGTGAGAGAGGCACTGCCGGCGAGCAATTCGTCGGGAAGGCCCCATGACAGCGTCGTGATAGAATCATTGGGCTCGGGAAGGGCGACGCTGCCTTGGAGCGACCACTGCGCGCATCGTCAGCCTATATGCCTTTTTCTACTCTTGTTCCCCCCTCATCTCGTGAAACTCGTGATGGGACATCGCCGCACCTTGACCGCGCCCTCGTCCTGTCCATAGGGCCGGTATATGTATATCTGGCGTGCAGAGCAGACGGCGATTTTGCCCGTATTTTCGGCGAGCGCAACGGCTTCGAGCTCGCTTTCTTCGTCGATGTAGGTCGTCTGGACGACATGCGAGGGGGAATCGAGGATGATGAGTGCGTTGCCTGAAATGTAGGCCTACAAAGAATCAGGACCCGCATACACATATAAAAGCAGTGTACAAAAGTAGGGAGTATAGTACAATTATCTGTTGGTTCTCCCAGAGTCCGTGGCTGACAGCTTGCAGCTTTGCCTGCGGCCGTCCGGGGAGGATGTCGCGCATCAAGAGAGCAGATCAAAAAGGCTGCTATCGGTTCTTCATTGTCCGTCTATGATATGAGCAGATTCATGAGCTGGAGAAGCCGGAAGATGAATGTCTAGGTGGCAATGGGAATGCGGTCTTATCGACGCCTGATCGGAACTAAACGTGAGATGCAGGAGCTCACGCGCACGGCCCACGTGTGTCGTCAGAGCTTCCCATCTATTGTCTCCGAAGTATAAAAAGCCCCGAAACAGCAACGAACAGTAGTATGCAAGTGGTGGTTGGTAGCCCATGTTTCCTTTCATCAACACTTTTATTCTATCTATATGAGATATGGTATGCGCGAATCATCATGCCATAGTCCGCTTAACGCTCCCCGCGGTTTTTTCATCTCCGCCCTCAACTTCCCAAGTTACCACAACGTCGATCCCCCGAACATCTCTCCTTACTTTCCGATACGTAACACTTCCCTTTAACCTACTTCCGCTCCCAAGTGTCTTCTTGCAATCCACGTCGTCCAACAGCAGTACCGCTTGATGCCAATGCGTAGGCGTTGAGAATGGTCCCGTCGAGAATCCCAGTCCCCGCTCGCCATCCTTATCCCATTTACTAACATCAATCTGCGTCGAATCTTGTGACTTTCCAGGAGGGAGGAAAAATGTGTCGAACCATATGGCAAACCCATCTATCGAAGTGACATTGGGTCCGAGCGTTGTTGTAAAAGGAACAGTGAAATCCAACTCCTTGACCATGATCTTGCGGAGATCGAGCTGGTAGACGAGCGCCGACGAGCCGCCCAGGGCGGTCGAAGGGACGTCGAAGACACCGATGTCGCGGTCGTTGAGTGCGCCACCGGGGATCATGGACGAGAAGTCGAAGCCGTAGACGTCCTTCCAGAACTTGTCGCCTGTGCTGTCCGCTATCCATTCTTTGTCCGCAATCGGGGCAATGACTAACGTGCAGTGCGATGGTACCATCAAGCCATCTTCCTTGAGATACAGATCTCGAGCTCGAAGGACAGAGTCCAGCATGCCTTCGAAGAGCAGACCATAGCCCATCCATTCGGAGATGATGATGTCGACTTTATCCTTGCCAATAAGCTGCTGTGTGTTGAAATCTTCAATCTTGCCGTGAATGACTTGAATCTTCTCATCGTACCCATTCTTCTTCACGTTCTCCTTCGCCCGGACAGCAATGTCCGAGTTATCCACGGCAAACACCTTCTTCGCGCCCGCCCTCGCACAGAACAGTGACAAAATCCCCGTCCCACATCCCACATCCAACACCACCTTCCCCTCAAACAGCCCGGCATTCTTCTCAATAAAATCCCGATAGCCCTCGGTCCGCACGCGATCCTCGATCATCTCGCGATGTATACCCGCACCCTTGTACGACTCGAAATAGTCCGTATCCCGATCCTGCCCAAGATCAATCTTCTCCACATCCTGTCCGATATTCTTAAGCAGCGCAGCCTCATACTCATTATAATCCACAGCTTTGACATCCTTCTCCTCAGGCATCAAATCCCCCAGCTCAAACAACAACGCATCATCATCAAGCGTCGGCCGCAGATACTTCTCACTCGCAATCAGCTCCGCATCCACCCTAATACTCTTCGGATCCGCATTCCGTCCCGCCTCGTACCGAAGATAATTGACCAGCTTGATGATGGCCAATTCATCCGTGTCTACGGCACGTGTTAGTCGCCGAAAGAGGAATAGCCCAAACCAAACACCACCCATCACCCACCTGGCCCGAGATTTTTTATCGTGCCCTCGACGTCGAAAGCGTGGTCGGAGCGACAATGCGCCGTCATTTCGGATACTCGACCCCATTGCTGGTCGCAGAAGAGACATTTGAACGTCGTTGTGTCGGGCTCGCTTGCGTCTTCGAGGATACTGCCTACCGAACTGGCGGCATCGGACTCGGAGTCTGACATTTCTCGCTGAATGGAATATTCCTTTTCAACACCCTATACGTGAAGACACTTATATAGAGAGAAATCTCCTTGGCCAACAGTCTATTCCGTAGATCTGGAAGTCGATATCGTGGCGGCGTTCTGCGAAGGAAAAGTTATCAACTACCTCCTAACGAAGTAATTAGATAGATAGTTGCTTTGGTGGGCGGGTGGGGTGCTGGAATTTTAGAATTACCGAAAGCGGAAATGTTGGGTTTAGTGTTGATTACTGTACTAAAATTGATCTCCTGGTCCGGTGCTTTGGGTGTTTCTAACGACATGCGCGCTTGGGCGTTTCTTTATTTAGATGGCATTTATCCCACTGACTGGGACCTGGAGTTATAAATAGATGGCTCTTTGATCTAATTTACTGTTTGATTTGTATTGCGCTCTGGAAATATTCCTTCTACGATGGTATTGGCGTCTGTTCTGCTGTCTAGTTGCGCGTTTGCTTTGAAAAGGCCCTGGGTGTGAGGATGTGGAGAGAAAAGAGTCAATTGGTGAAGAGAGCGTGACGAAAGAGATGGCAATGTTATTATTACCCAGTCACAGGAGTGAATTGCTTTGTACATACGTTTGTATAGTCTACCTTTAGCTGAGGTTTCTATCCATGCTGGTATATGTATGTCTCGGAATCTCACACATTGTATCAGCATCGTTCGGTATTTTTGAGACCTAGAAAGACACAATTTTCATAATCTAACACGCTTGAACCGAAGTTTTCTACAAACGGGTTCTAAAAAGGTGTACCGTAGCGTAGGAGGTGAGCTGCATGTCGTCATGTGTGCCGAGATATTTCGCCCATGTTATGCAAATATGCCGCTTCACTGCTCTCTAAAATTCCTCTCCATATCCAGTGCTTTCTTTTACCGTCGCTCAATCGATTTTCTCTAAGTTGAACTCTACTTGGGACTGTCGCTGTATCGTGCACAATGGTCCTCGTTTCAACTTCTTTGTCCTGATACGGCCATGTCGCTGACTTTCCATGACGTAGAGTAGTTGTTAAAGTAAAACAATGCACATGTTATTTCTTCCTATTTGGAACTTGAGAAACCGGTTTCATCTCAGGCAAACAATCGCTGTATATCTACCGTGTCTTCCCTCATCATATCATTGAAGAGAAAATTACCTCTTTTTCCGTACCACATCCAGGGTACTATTCGTACTTCACAATGTATGTAAAGACATTCAAAAAATTCCGTATATAAAGGAAGCCACTTGAATTCACAATGTACACAAAGACTATCAAAGCACAAAGGCTTTGACCATTTATACTCCCCTGTTTATTTACAGCACACTATCTCGTACTATATATAACCTCAGAAATTCCATCGAGACATAAATTCAAAAAGACACAAAATTCATTACGAGAACACGAAAACACTACACGCATACCACTTCACATCACTTTTCAGTACTTTTCAATATCTTCAAAAATGGCTCCCAAAAGAAAGGCCGCGGCTACCGTAAATAAGAAGACCAAGGCAGCCAAGATAGGAAAGCACAATCCAACTGGGCCTACCTTGGCGGAATCGTGGATAACACTTTACCACCACCTCGTTCTCGTCTATGCCCGAGATCAGGGAAAGACCGTCAACATGCTTCCACGTTCCAATTGGAACGTTGCATTCAACGTTTGGTTCCAAGGCTTGAACGCACCAACTGTCAAAACCGAGATTGAAGGAACCCCCTACGCCGTAAAGTCGCTAACGCAATGGGAGAGCTTTTGCCAGGCTACCATTCCAGTGCTACTTGTTCTACTATCCAAACACGTAACACACAACGAGGACGAAGAGGAGGATAAATGGCTCCCGATAATCACCATCGAAATGCTCACAGACTACATGAAATTGGTGACTTTAGGCGATATTGACCCCAACGAAGCTCCAGCGCTGAAAGACTTACTATTGCGAAATCTCCACCCACATGTTAACCGCGGGCCAGATCTCGCAGTCTTCCAAAATGTACTCATGGGTTATAATTCTGAAGGGAATGATGCATACATTCCAATCGGGCTTACGCACAAGATTCGAAGCACCACCATGGTACCGCCCATAGGCTTCGATGGTTACACCCGAGACCTAGAACACGGCAAGACGTTGACCAAAGTCATGGAATCTATGACTGATAAGGAAAGGGCCGAGATCAATGATAATATCGCCTGTATGAATATAGGCCATGAGATAATCAGGCGGAAGGCCGTCCTCATGCACGGAACAAACGCGGAGAAAAAGGCTTTGGAGAAAGATACAAAGAAAGCTCTGCCTCTTCCAAAGTCCATACGAGACGCTTGATTCTGGCAATCAGATTGGATTTTCCAGGATATAGCATCGATTGGGATTGGACAGTCTGGACTGGGATTTCTTTCTCCTTGTTTTTGGTAGCATAGCATTAGATCGTTCCGCATCCATCATCACAGCATATAGAAAAATAGCTGACTCTTACATTACCGCTTTCCATATTACATCTGAAAATCTGAACTTCATCTCGTATTGAATAAAGTATTTCTCAATTTGAAGTCGACAGTACCTTTCTTCTCTGTAGTTTGTAAAAGTCCTCTAGACAAGAAACTTAGAATCCATATAAGTATACGTATCTTTGCAAATGATAAGATAACTTAAACTATCTCACTGAGTCGTGAGATGCACGATTTGATGGTACGAAGTAGCTATACTTTGACTTCGAGAGAATGTACTTCTTGAAAGTAACCCGTCCTTCCAAGGGCTCTCACGGTGTTCGCAAAAGGTAATTCTAATCGCTTATTCATTGGCATGAAACAACTCGTGTATATAACCCCTTTCTCTCTCCGCGTGCTCAGAACAGAATATGAAGTATTTTGATTGTTGCATGACTCATAACGCATTCAACAAACGACTTACTTATGAAGACTAATGGGAATATAATATGCTTTCTTCTGGCTCAATTTGTCGTAGGTGATTAAATCTGTCCCCAAATCTGGCTTTGATGATATTAATTCATCTTTAGCCCCTCCAGTGAACAATTGTGAGAAGAAAATCAAATCAGATACATGGAAACGCTCAAAGATCGTATAATGCCTGAAACTAAATGTGCGCATCAACTTGCAAAAGGGAACCCGGCTATTTTACGACAAAGTCCTCCAACTTCAATCCTTCCACTTTAGTCATGGCATTCTGGACCACTTCATCGATCTTGGAATTTAGGCTACACAAGTGAGCATTCTGCTCGTATTCTCCGTAGTAGTCGTAATTCCTTTTATGACACCAGTCCGTATCGCTTACTATTCCGTTCGTACTGCAGATTTCACTGAGGCAGATTCCGATAAAAGGACTTTCTGGCCGGGGCGAGAGAAACCCCCATCTCTCCATATGTTTCATCAATGCACCAAAGTGAAGAGCTCCACACTGGAAGGAGTAGGATGGATCAGTAGGGCAGGAATAGTTGAAGTCTCTATAGACCTCGAGTAAGCGGTGCAGTTCCGAGATGATGTGCTCAAGGGCATTGCATCTACTGTATTCGATTCTGGCTAATCAGAGTTAGCAAGTTCAACTTCCGTAGAGGCTAGCTGACAGCGTACATGTGATGGGCTCGTGAATTGGCAAACCTAAAGTTTGTATACAGCCTTTACTTCCTTTGATTGCCACAGCTGTCGCTTTCTCGAATTCTTCACTTACGCGAAATACTCGAGAGATGAAGACCCATAGCACAAGGTCTCGGCAGTAAGAAGATGGAATCGCGACACTGCGCCTCAGATTGGCAATCCAGTCTCTGGTATCGCGCTCCATCACTTCCGCCTCTTCAAGCTCGTAGTGATCCACAAGAACAGCGATTTTTGCGAGCATCTCCAAGCTTACAGTAACTGGAACTTGGCGTGTCCGGACGTGGAAAATATTCAAAAGGATGAGGAGAGCTTCTTTGTCCCAATCTTCAACTGAAATTAGGTGTCGTCCATCTGATGGATTTTTCGAGCCTTCAATGGATCTTTCCCCTGTTAACATGCGCCTAAATACTGGCGAAGCGAGCATTAAGTGGCGAGATGAGACAAGATAATGAATCTCGTCATCCTCTGACTTGGTCGGCTTTGAGGCGGGCTCGGCTGGTTCTACGCTTGGGTTTTCTACCCCTCCGTTCATTCTTGGTGCTGATTCCGGGTATTGAGAAATTCTATGCTCTCCAGATGAGGCTTCGGTGGAAGGCTCAGCGCGCTCGCCATTGTCTTCTGGAACGATCGGGGCAGTGCTGTTATGAGAAGCTTCGAAGCGCATCCGGGCTGCCTTCACCTTTGACAGCCTCCTGTTCGCCCGCTTATTCTGAATAGGTCGAAAACATACAGGTTGTTCTACTTCCGGCTCGGCAAACTCAGGATTGGAGGGTGTGATGGTCTCGTTCCCTGGGGCGAAGTTTTTACAGGGATTCTTAAGGATAATAATTGTATCCGCAAGAGGATCAATCTCATATGTGACCGACGGCATGATTGTGGTTGCTTGGTGTGGTAGAGAATATGACGGTTAGGCATGTTGTTTATACCTTTCGAGTAGGCTGTGCTTTGCCGCACTTCTGCAGCATTTCAGCTGTCCATTCAACGCCTTGACAGTTGGCTTGCAGCGGGAAGCGTCGTCATTCTGGAAAGTCAACCATGATTGGACTATAGGATTCAACCGATCTGTGAGAATGAACTGTACTCATGCGCTGTGCGGGTGATGCATCAATCACGCGTTTTGCCACGCTGGGTGCTTTCTTGGTAGCCTGAGCCTATGTGGGAAATACTCAACACCATACTGTAGGAATGCCACAATAATACAACTCATATGTAGTTTACGTGGCATAACTACTATGTAGCTATAAAAGTTATTGTTACCATTATCATGAAAGTATTTTTGAAAGACATGGCGAGAGCGTGGGCACTCCGCGTCAACTGCAGACATGACCGAAATTTGCCACTCAGAGCCAGCCAGCATGGGACTCGTACGTTACTAGCTTTGGCTACATATACGAGTAGTAGAGAATTATAAAGCTATCTTGAATGCTAAGGTTGGATCTTCAACCACCTAATCTAATGAGGTTCGCAAACGTGGCCATCGCTAGTAGGGAGGGACGGATAACCTTCTCCAGCCACACCATCACGTGAAAGGTGGGGGAGTCCTGGCTATAATACCTTATCAATCATAGCCACCACTAGATGTTCTTGGATACAAAAAAGCCAAAGGTTCCGTTAGCGTCAACTTCTCGTGTCCTTCAAACATCAAACATGGGTATTTCTCTCACAATTTTGATGATTGCAGTTCTCATTCAGGGAGCCATTCGTTGTATAGCTGTTAGCAGCTATATCCCCAAGATATACAGACCCTTTCTTATTGAAAGGTAATAGGAAGTATTGTATTGTGTTACTTAAGGAGTGTAAGAGCGAGCCCCTAAGAGGCTTAAACTAGTATCTACTCTAGTCTATAATGTTATAATTATTCCATTACATAGTAGTCGCTATTTAATAGTCCCCTTAATAGTAGAATTATTAGTATATATAGTATAAGCCTTAATAGAGTAAATCTATCATATCCTGAATATCCTTTTAGTTATTATCTATAATAGTGGTCTAGCTAGAGCCTTGGTGCTAATATCCCCTAAATTATCTATAGATAGTATATATTAAATTAAGTATTTGCTATCTAAGTACTATTCCCTTATAAAGTAGAAATACACACTAATATATTTAGACTATAAGTTTAGGTAATAATTATAGATAAGTAATAATATAGGTTAATTATTAACCTTTAATATATACTAAGTTTCTATATCTAGTAGTAACTCTATTAGACCTTATTATATCTATACTAGATAACTAGTAGTATATAAGGCTACTATATATTCTACCTTATATATTAATTTAGC
>JAFISD010000299.1:0-29995 GCA_022560085.1 Helminthosporium solani | reverse complement strand
CCCTAACCCTAACCCTAACCCTAACCCTAACCCTAACCCTAACCCTAACCCTAACCCTAACCCTAACCCTAACCCTAACCCTAACCCTAACCCTAACCTGAAAAGGCCGCAAATGGTGCCCGAGAGGTTACTACTGATATGATCATTGTTATTTTACCCATTTTTGCCGCATGATACAATATCTCTCATGTTCGGGGTCTAAATAGGCCACTTTCTGTGGAACAGTTTTCTATAAAAACCTACCCCAAAGCCTCTCCTGGTGCCCTAGTCCAGATTGTGCATTTCCTTACGGCAAAAACACTATCGATAATCATGAGATCTCTTCTCTTCTCCCATGCATCACCGGACTCAATGGTATCGCTGGGCAAGATACCTGTCAAACCGCTATTGATAACGTCTTAGGAAGATATCCAATCTGCAATGACCAAGGATGAGACGAAACCACCCACACATTTCACCTTCAATACAACGAGATATTAGAAGAGATCCGTATAGAACTATAAAAAGTGTTCAAAGGAATCAGGAATAGCAGTACAGATACACATTTCAGCAAGCGAACGACAAACTAACGATTTTTTCGTACCATATCCAGTCAAGAACTCTTCTGTGTTTACCAGTTGTGCCAGATCGCAGAATCCGTCCCAATAACAAAAAGGTCAATCCTGTTGGGGCCCCAGGACACTGCAGCAGGCGGCGATAGCGAAATTCCACCAAGCGAACTCCATGAAGCCCACTTTGAGCCATTCCAGAAAATACGCCAGATAGCATTGTCAGTGCCTCTGACAAAGATATCCAGTCGATTAGGACCCCAGGATACAGCTGAAGGTGGTGAAGTAGCAGTTCCTCCAAGGGATTCCCATCCACCCCACCTAGAACCATCCCACCATCTGTGCCAGAGAGCCTTGTCGGTACCCAAGACAAAGATGTCGATTCTATTGCGCCCCCAGGAGACTGCTGAAGGGGGTGAAGTGGCTACTCCTCCCAGGGACTCCCATCCACCCCAAGCCGAACCATCCCACCACTTGTGCCAGAGAGCCTTGTCAGTACCCAAGACAAAGATGTCGATTCGATTGGGTCCCCAGGAGACTGCAGAGGGTGGTGAAGTAGCGATACCACCGAGTGATTCCCAACCTCCCCATCTCGAACCGTCCCACCACTTGTGCCAAACAGCCTTGTCAGTTCCCACAACAAATATGTCTAGGCGATTAGATGCCCAAGCAACCGCTGACGCGACAGAGGTTGCGGCGCCACCTAGAGATTCCCATCCCCCCCACTTGGAACCATCCCACCACTTATGCCAGATGGCGTTATCGGTACCCCTAGCAAAGATATCGAGTCGGTTTGGTCCCCAGGAAACTGCCGAAGGTGAATTAACATTGCCTCCGAGAGATTCCCATCCACCCCACTTAGAGCCGTCCCACCATTTGTGCCAAAGGGCATTATCAGTGCCTACAACGAAAATATCAAGACGGCTGGCTCCCCAGGAAACTGTGATAGGGGTAGAAGATGTGGTGCCTCCAAGAGATTCCCATTGGCCCGGCGTGACTCGTTTCAGAAGGGTATCATCATTCTCAGTTGGGTAGTTTTCGAGGGAAGTCGGATGGCGGATCAAGTACGTGTTGGCCCTGCTGATGGGCTGCGGAAAGGAAGAAACAAAGCTAATGCATTGAATCAATCCGAGAAATAAAAGTTTGAATTGCATCTTGTTCGAAGGCAAAGGCGATGCTGATGGGAAATTTGGAGTGACCATCGGCCTCTTTTTAAACCTGGTAGGAACGACTGCACTTGGCAAAATACCTCAGCTAACGAATGGATGAGCGAGAGAGGCTGGCTGAAGCCCAGCTAGATTGTTCGCAATACGAGCTGCAATGAGAACGAATTGTGCAATTACAACATGATCATGAGGGTGAATGTATATTTGACCATCTGTAAGCGTCCATTTTAGCGTCCACAGGGACATGTAGCTGAGTTTGCGTAATATGTAACTTCCTTTATTGGAATTCCGTCGAGTAGTCGTGTTGGGCGACCTCATCTCTGAGTGGACAGTAGCATAAACATACTATCGATTGATAGCCTCGCACTACATCTTTCCCCACCTCTACACTGCGATTGAGAGGCTGGTGAATGGCTGTTCGCTTTCACAAGCCCTGGAATTTGACTGACCGAGATTCCACCATGCACCAGGACCAATCAACAAGAACTTCTGGCGAATGCAGCTAATAGCACTCAAGACCACACAGTTTATTGCTCTTCCTCGTAGTCCTATCTGAATAGTACCCCATTCCAACATAAACTTGACAGTAACCGGAACTTTGGAAAGTTTTCCATGGTAGCTGCACGGGTTCTACCAGTTTGACGTGTGGTGGGATCCCGCCCCCCAGGTAATTTTTGGGGGGAATAAATCTAGGGTTGGACCCAATCGGAATGCAACCATGGTTCATTTGGAGTCTAGACTCTACGGAAACCTCACGCTAATAAACCAAAAACCACCTGCTGAAAGCCGGCAAGCCTACTGTGACAACAACCATCAAAGATGCAGACACGAAAAAGCAGTCGTACGCTATTTGCGCCATTGCATCACTGCTAAGATTGAGTTGTAAGGTTGTCCGCACAGCTGTTGCCAAAGTTTTGTCACAGGTTAAATCGGTTTGCGAGACGGCCTCTAGCCATTCACGCCTTTAACCTCCCTTCTACTTTATCTTATTAACGTGGTCCTCATAAGAGCTCAGCTTTGCAAGCATTTTGCAATAAAAATCTATTACACGCGAGACTTAATAGCAGATGAACAACTGATAGTAATTGCAGAGATAGTATCACCTATCAACAGCTTTTCCATCATAATGATTCAAACACGTTACTAGAACTCAGCTCACCAAGATCCTTTGGCTATTTTTAAACAAAAAGGAAGAAGTAAGCAGCATAGTGCGGTTTGGAAGTTACTAATAACACATCCTGCCTTCCAAGACTCTTACCCCTCCACTGGATGCGTATTCCTGGTACACTAATATAGACAGCATGCTATATAATGATCACCGGTTCTGTCTGCAGCCCTACAGTATGGGTTTGGTTCATATTGGTCATACTACCTGCATTGTATTCTATTTTCTATCCACTCATTGCCATTGGAGAATACATGACCTGGTGTGTGGACGTAGAGTTTAGCATTTTCGTCGAGTAATTCCACACAAGTTGGTGATCAACTCACTTTAGGGATTCTCGGAGCTGGGGGAGGGGCAACGTCGGTAATGCTACCAACAGATACTGCGTATTTCCTGTGAACCCACGACGCGTGCAAGTTCCCGATTACTTTTATAATTTAATTCATAGATTGATTTACGACAACATATTCCCAAGGATCCTTATTCGTGCCCACCCCTAGGAACATCAAAGAGTGATAGGCAGATGCAGTGGATATTGTTGTAAATGGAAGGACATTGTAAGTATTCAATCACTACAACATGATTTACTTCTGTTCATGGGCAAAAATCTACAATAATTGTACTTTATCGCATTGTGCGACTGGCGTCGATCAGCACTAACAACCACCCCAAAAGTGATAACACGTTAGGTCTGATTGTAGGCCGGTGATCAGGCATCAATGCGTTTGTTGTTATCTCTTTGCTCGATATGTTCGGTGATCTCGCCGACTGCCTTATCCTCAATAACTATGGAACTTTCCTCATCGTTCGAAATGTGCATTGTCGCGGCGTGGCCCTTATTTTTATTCTCGTCGCGCTTGTAGAGATATTGACCGACCATGAAGAAGAACCACGTGAAGAACACAAAAGCAATGTTCACCGAATATCCTTTTCTCCACTTCGGGCCTGTGTGCGTCAGTATGGTGAGCGTAAAGGGTGGAGGAGGCAGTATACCTTCTGTGGCAGGGAACACAACAATTGGATAAAATGAAAACACAGCCCAACCTGCGGTCAACTAACTCTGTGTCAGACATGGTATTCATAGTTACATGATCGACTCACCATAGCTCCAATAGTCACCGCGCGGGCTTCGGCATCATCTCGCATTGCCAGGTTGATGAACGGCATGAGAATGGGCGTGACAGCTGCAGATACCCCCAGGAGATAAAAAGATGCAACTATCAATATATCAACAATTGCTCAATTGCAGACAGCATAGTGCACTTACAATGAAGCGTTTTGGGAATCGCCCATATGAGAAGACAGATATTCGCAAACATGTAAATGAACTGCACAATAGAAAAGATGGACCAGAGTGGGTAGATCATACAGAGCGACGTCGCCAGAAGTGCTGCGATTACCGAAACGCCTTGAGCTCCGGTCGGGATTTCGTTGATCTGTGGGACCGAATACCCACCGACAGCCTTTAGCCACATTGCCATCTGTCCGTGTGGATACGACGATGAAAGGAAGCTGTTAGGAGTTAGCATGTTTCTCATCCTCAAGGTATATTTCAAGCCTCACAAAGTGTATGCAACGACGCCGACATAAAATTCCCATCTTGTCAATGTCCGCCTGATCACGTTCCAGCTCAGCTTTGTACTCGGTTCAACACCCACATCGAGCATTCTCTTCCGAGCCAATTCGTGCTCGGGCTCGGTCAGCCACCATGGCTTCTTACTCGATGGAAGACCTGGGAAGATGAGGTAACCGGCGAAAGCAATTGGGAGTGAGATGACGCCATCAATGATGAACAGCCAGCGCCAGCCTGCCATACCATTGACTCCGTTCAAATTTTTGTAAGCTGCAGCCTGCAGGTAGCCACCAAACCTATGAGCTGTTAAAATTACTCCAGAGCCATAGCTAAGTCTATCGTGTAAGGTGTAAGGGCTACGACGCTGGATATACGTACATAACAGCGATGTTATTGCTGACATACCACACACCCGTCCTTTTGAACACCTCCTCTGGTCGGTACCAGCTGCATAGTACGTACGTTGTTCCACTGGCTACCGGTGTCTCTAACAATCCTAGGAGGAAACGCATTCCGTAGATATCATTCGCACCCCGCATCCGACTCTGGCAGAATGTGACGATGGACCACAGCACCTCCATAGTTGGCAAATACCATCTGGCGAGCCCCGGTCGCGAGAGAATGAGAAGCGAGGGGATTTGAAAGACGAGGTAGCCGCAATTGTAGAAGGTGCCAAAAAACGAGTATTCGTTTCCATGAAGTCCAAGTTCCTCTTTCATGCCGCTAAAATAAGCGTTGTTAATGTTGCTCGAGTCGAGCCACTTCAGAAAGACTACGCTGGTCAATTTCGCTGCTTCATTGATGCACACTGCAACATGGAGTGAACTCACACATGAATGAGCAGAATGTTAACAAGCAGGCATCCATCTTGCGCAGTAGCTTACGTTCCTCCGCTGGGTAATGAGACGGATACCATTCCCACAGGTACATCCAAGCCTTCCATGGCGAGCGCTTTGGAGCATCCATAGGCGCGATAACATTGTTACTAATGGGCTCAACACCGGTTTCCCCATCTCGTGGTCTTGTCGCCGCCATCTTTGCACAGCAAATGTCTGCGACTTTCGATCAAAAATCTGGAGAGAAGAAAGTTGCCGCGACGTCGAATGCGGGGTTGTTGCTCCGACTATTCAATATGTGGCTCATGTTCTCGCTCTAATTATATGATATAGATAACTAGTCTACCGAGATGTCGCTTAGGGGTGAACCTTGGTGCATATCCATTCTGGGTTGCCCAGATCGAGCACAGTCTGGGGTGATCACTGCGGGGAGAATTCTCCACGAACAGAATCACCGCGGGGAAGTTCTTCGATGGAGTAAGCGGTCAGAAGTGATCACCTTTGTTGCAATTGGGGGGATCCACCATGAGGTGAGGTAAAGAAAGCCGGCCTATAAAAAATAAAGATCTAGCTGCGGCGTCGTACGAGACGACCGGCTAATATCAAAGAGGACCGAAGGTCAAGCCAGCCTTAGCTCATCGAGGACTAGCCTTAAAATTACCCATCAAAAGATAGCATGTAGTGATGGATTGTCAAACGGTGTTTGTATTCCTACGTTGATGTTCTCCTTGTTTGGGTTGATTGTGGCCTCGTAGAAATGATATGACTGTTGATTAATTGCATATTTCGACTACGCTATCTACTCATCTTTGTGATCCCTAGATAGCACTTGTCATGGAGTTCAAATAGTTGCCGGCAAGCCTAGCTTGCCAAGTACAGGAGTTCCGAAGGCTATCCGGTAAAGGTAATCTGAAGGATTATCATGTGCACAAGATCTTGCCTGCCAAGTAAAGCAATTGTCTTCCTATCGAACTTGATGATGTTTGCCAAGGTATTTGGGTCTTCATTCCAGAATTCCGCTATCACGAGAGGCTCCCACCCCCTAATCTGTATTCCCTCGTATAATGAACGTGTTTTATCTTGAAGGAAACCGCAAAGTTTAGCGCGGACCTCAAAAATACAGTCGTTTAGGCAACAAATTGCATCAAGCCATTCTAATAGTTCAAGTCCTAACCGGTGGTGGCTAGGCTACTGAGAAGAATTCTCATGTAAAGTGTTTCGTTTACGTTCCTCGTCTCTCGAGCTTTCTTGCTTAGTTGAGCGCTGCAATCATCTTGTCCAAGCTATTCTCCAGTGTGACTGCATCCCGCACCCCGTCCCATGTATAGTTCAGTAACCCCCAAAATTCCTCCAAACCTTGAATTGTGGTTGGAGTCCTATTAGGTCTCGTCTGAAGATAAAAGCTCCCCGAAATATCCCACTGCATCCATCCGACCTGATAGTCCGTCACCATCTCGATTAGGCACTTATTGTACGTCGTCTGGTTCCAGTACGTCCCGTTCTGTATGAAGCCCCATTCCGAGATCACCATTGGGAAAGTATACTTGGTGGCTGGATCGGAAGCGTTGACAGCTTGGAAACCTTTCTTGTACCAATTTTCCTTGAAGGCTGGGCACGGGGTTTGCGTGGCTTCAAAGTCATATTTGTGGATTTCAAGGACGATTTTTTTGGACCAGGGAAACTCTGAAGGCACGAACACAGCAGTCTTATTGGCTGTCGAGGTGCCAGTGGTACCATTCAGCGTCCTGCCGAGAGGGATTGGGTCGATATACGTATCGTAAGAGAGCCCGGAGAAAAAAATGAGAGCGTCGGGAGCAGCTTCGTGAACGGCGTTTGCGGCTGCTGTCATATGAACGTACCACGTATACCAATCAACCGGTTCGGAGACAGCGGCTGCGCGAAGCTCATTGCGCAATCCAACGGAAGCGAATGTAGGCCAGTTCGCTTTCGCCTTATCTTCATCAGCGCCAGCCCACTTTTGAATTTGGAGAAGACTTACATGATTCGAGATGTAGCTCCATCCGCGGATCCATTTCTCTACGTCAAAGAACTTCTCTCCAAACCATCCGTTCCCATCATTATCTCCACAACACCAAAATGCTTTTGAAACATGATTGTCTAGATGTATTATAACGCCTTGTTTAGCCAATTCCTTTGCCACAGCATCCCATATCTCCATCCTGGTTGTTGCTCCTGTGAACTCCGGATTCTTGTCCAAGATTTGCTGTAGCACCACCGTCCCATTTTCAACTCCTAGGGCATTCAGAACCGACTTTTCGAGCGTTTGGTTTGGGTTATTGCTATAGATGTCATCGATCATCTCGGTAGCGAACGTCAGTCGGACGGAATTGAGCCCGAACTCAGGTATCCAGGACACAATTGACGCCACTGAAGCATGCTGCAGACCCTCCGGAATCATGATCTCTTGATGCCCTGGCCAATTGGTGGCTTTGTAGTGAAAGACGTTGCCATTGTTGTCAAAAATGTCTCTGCCTTCCGTTGAAAATGGAAGGGGCGGTAGATCGCGTTTGACTTGCTGTGATGGCAGCGCGCAAGCGATTGAGGAGAAAAGGAGGAGTTGCAAGTTTTGTATGAGCAGCATGATGAATCACAAAACTGTAAGTAAGCTTGTGCAGGGTCGTTTCTATCGCATTCCGCATACCTGGTTCTCTTATAAAGCCATCGAATATACCATGCCCCTGCTAGCAATCGCTAGATTAATTGGACGTACGGAGACTCTCCAGATGCTCCGGCTCGGCTCATGGAACTATGTGGAGAGCACCGAGCAACGACGACGATCGATTGTGCTTACCAATGACTCCCATAAGTAGTATCCAAGCAAAGGCACTTCAAGCGGGAACGTTTCTACAAAGAACATGCACTCCGTTCAAGTCTGTGAAGTCTCAAGGGTGCACCACAAGTCGGACCGAGGAAACAATATTGTATTCCCTAGCGACGGTCAATGTTCTAAGATTGGCATGGTTGCATGCGGGGGATCAGCAGCCCTGTATTTAGCCAAAATGTTCGCTAGCAATTCACCCGAAGACAGCACCCCATCATAAGCTACCCCAAGCTCCAACGTGGGACATGGTGGGGTATCGCGGCACGCACGGGAGTCGAATTCGAGTACGGTCTGTAATCTCACGGTGAGAATATTCTGATTTACGAATCTTGCATGCTTGATCATAATCACAGAAGAAATGGAAACAGTGGACACGCTGGCCACGAAACGATTCAAGATGACCAAAGAAAGCGATACAGCGACTCGCATCGATGTCCGAGGCCACGATCTCAGTGCCATCTTCGCGCCTAACATAACGGCAAAGATTCTTCAAGTAGCCCAGAGAGGCTTGAAAGAGAAAGTACCACTGGCTACATACCCACACACAGTCCCCCAGACAGGCCCAGATGCTGGGCGCTACGAGCATCGCGAGGCCGACTTTTGGACCTGCGGCTTTTTCCCCGGTTCCATATACTCGCTTCTGGAACGCGCCGTGCGTTTTCCAGGCTCGATCAACGTCCAAAGTCCACTATCAACTCTTAGAGAAGAACTACTAAAGTTGGGACGTCATTGGAGTGTGGCGATCAACCAGATGAGTGGAAGAACAGATACACATGATATGGGATTCATCGTGCAGCCTGCTTTGCAAAAGGACTATGAATTGACTGTGAGCAAAGAGAGCTTTGAGAGTGTGTGTAAGGCGGCTTATGCGCTCGCGTCAAGATACGATCCTACAGTAAAAGCGATCAGAAGCTGGGATGTTGCGATCAATGACCGATACTCTATTACTGATATGAGTGAAAACTTCCTTGTCATTATCGATAGCATGTGCAGTATGTTAACCCCCAATCAAAGCTTTATGAAGACGAGAGAACCTAAACAGGCATCTAGATCTCGATCTCCTCTACTTCGTCGGGCATGCCCTTCGCGACGACTCTCTTATATCCATTGCAACCCATCATGCCGACTCCATCATCAATGAAATTCTCCGTCCAAACTTCTCCTCCTACCATCTCGTCAACTTCGATCCGAAGACTGGGAAGCCGAAGGCCAAAATGACAAACCAGGGCCATGCCGATGAATCGACTTGGTCGCGTGGGCAGGCGTGGGCAGTAATGGGATTTGCACAGACGTATGCTTGGACGAAGGATTTGATATACTTAGAAACAGCCATCGGCTGTGCAAAATTCTTCCTGGAAAGATTACAAGAGAGTAAGGGGAGGTGGCACCATCCATTTGTGCCAGCTTGGGACTTTGATGCGCCGAGCAAAGACGAAAAGGAGCCGTTGAGAGATGTAAGCGCTGGTGTAATCATGGCGAACGGCCTCTTGATTATCTATCAAGCTCTACAATCATTAGATTCGACCACAGCTGGAAGGATTACCTCGGACACGAATTTTCTTGATGCTGCGTTAAACATAACTAGTGAAACATTGGACTTCGCGCTCGACCAGGATTTTGCTAAGCTGTCGAGTGTGAGTCAGGGGGAATCACAGTGGACCGTTGCGAAGGAGTCGAGTTTCGATGCTATACTTCGACATGCAACAGCAAATAACAACGAGCATGCGCATAAGCCGTACAAGGATCATGGGCTTGTATATGCAGACTATTATCTGCTAGAACTTGGGAATAAACTATTGAGAATGGGGTTCATATAGGGACTTTAATCTAAGCCTTTAGATTCCCTCTAAAAGAAAAGCATTCTGACGCGCTCTAAACATGGAATTACCATCATTGGTCAAGTAACCCCTTGTTTCTCTAGCATATACAATGTAATGTTAGTGATATCTATTCGTTCATCATATAGGTCGCCGGCAGCAGAATTTACGTGAGCTTTAGGCACCCAGAAAGCTGTGACGTAACTATAGGAAGGCGGCGCAGTGGAATGACCATCACATGAGAACCCAAAAAAACAGAATTTCCGGAAAAAATTCCATATAGAAAATGTGGAGGTAACAAAAAGAAGCAAAAACTCCAAGTCTATCACATAAATATTCAATGCCTTCACCATGACACAAGTGAGTACCCACTTTGTTTCATCGTTCATTCTTGACAGCAGTCGCCATTTATCCTCCGGTAACCCGGTCCGCACGAATTTTCACCGGGTCACTAATGTTCTCCCTGGCTCTCTGACGTATCTTCATCAACCATTGATTGCGGCAAAACTCTATGGAGTCTAATGGTTTTCTCTTTGGGGGGCAAAAAGGACATGAGTAATACTAACGAAAGTGGCGTGCCTATGTCAAAAAGAACTCTGTCGATATCATGATGAATTTATGGTGAATTTGCATGGCCAAGTTCTGTAAAATACAATGACGATAGATTTTCCTCGGTGTCTCGATTTCAGACATGGTGATAGACGTGTTTTGGTCCTGTCGCAAAGTAGTAGCCTAATATCAGGTCTGCCCGCATTGGAAAATGCTTTGGTGGAAATCGATTACTGCTCACTGGCGAAATCTCGGTGAAGCAGTGATGCTCACTTCTTTGGGTTTCTAGATAGTATTTGTGCAGATATAGCCAAACAACAGACAGGTCGACCCCTCAGGCTTAACGTTAGGCTGGAAACGTACTATTTCCAAGGGAACTTGGAGAAATACTAGCATAATCGAAGACAGGCTACAGTTTTTAGTTGAGATCACAGAAGCCATCCAGCCAGTCTCCGCTATAAACCCAGACAGACAAGCAAAGATAAAGTTACACATCCAATCTCTAGAAACCCCTCAACCTGCATTTTGAGTTACGCGAATTGATAGGGATTACGGTCTGGGCATGAACAAATCAATGACATCAATTGCGGATAGACGGGCAGCATCACTGTGCCCTTTCTAGTAAATCTAGTATATCTCTTTTGATCAATTGCACCTCTTTCACGGGAACGGATCATACTTTCGTAATCCCAGACACACTCCATCTACCTCAACACCATCAACGTGCTGCGATACCTTTCCCCCAGCGCCAAAACGGATGAGATCTCCGCCATTCGAGTCACTGGCAACCATCGGCTTCCAGCCCAAGGCCTCCTGCGGACCATGATACGGATCCTTGACAAAGGCGAGAATATGGTCTTGCATCGACTGGCTGACGTCTATTTCGAATTGGGTGGTATTCGCCACGTGATCCAGGAGTTGATAAGTCCCAAAGGAGATGGGGATGTCGCTGGCGTGATACGCCCCGAGCCACTCGTACTTGTTCAGGTTGGAGAACGTCCCTGCATGCTGAAACCGAAAGACGGGAACATCGGTGGCCAGCCGATTTCGATACACGGTTGCGTTGAACGTCGGACATACGAAGCCTGCAATGGTCAAGGCGTTCACCTCCGGCTGGTAAGGGCCTGCAGTCAGATTGTCCACTGGCCATGGGACCAGCGAGGAGAACTCGTTAGCCACAGCAGAGATGATGACGGGCACGCGCGCAATGAGACCGGCCTCTGATCGCGCTTTGTAGTTGGCAAAGACGATGCGGTCGTCGACAATTGGTTTGAAGTTCAACGCGGGCGTCTCCCCCCGATCCCCGTACTGACCGATGAAGTTCTCAATCATCGCGAATGGCACCTGACGCATGCAATCAAGCTCTTCCTCACCATCTTCATCATCGCCGCCGTGGCCGTAAGCGCCCGCGCACCCAACATGGCGCGCCACAAAGCTGAAGTTCGAATATGCCGGAGTCGTGAACGAGTTGCCAAAGACGGTCCCTGATTGCATGTAATAACCCTGAGCGATGGGGTCCTCGCGAAAAGCATAGGCATGGATATCAGTAGCAATGGATCCCGACGACCGTCCCCACTGCGTGATGCGGCTTGGGTTGCCACCAAAGGCCGCAATGTTATCACGAACCCATTCGAGGGCAGCACGCTGATCTAGAATTCCGAGGTTCTGGTCACCTTTCGGCAGCCCGCGCGCATTGGGGAAGCCGAAAATGTTGAGGCGGTAATTGATAGTCACGACAATGTGCGACTGCGATCGCTCGACCCACGATGTCGGCATCTGCCACGGAATATCGATGCCTCCCATCACCCAGCCGCCTCCTGTCATGAAAAAGAGGACGGGGAATCCGCCGGCAGGTGGAGGTGTTGTTGGTGTAAATACGGCTACGAATAGGCAGTCCTCGGATGTGGCCTCCCCCACCAGCCCTGAAGTGTCATTCTGAAAGCCGTTGTAAATGAGGTTTCCCTTGGTCAGATCTGTGTTGAAGAGCGTGATCAGGGATGTTACGAATTGCGGGCATGATGGTGGAAATCGCGTTGCATAGTGATGGTCGTTCGACGGCGAGAGCTTCTGCGGCGGCAACCAGCGACGCGACGCCACGGGCGCCTTCGCGAACGGGATGGCACGAAATTGGCGTGTCTTTGGAAACTTGTGTTCGATGAGCCCCGTGTAGATGCCTGTGGAGGTTTCGATGGTGAGATTGTTGGAGCTTTTCCATGTTGACTCTCTGGCCAGAAGGGAATCGGCCGTCAGCACAAGGAGAGATAGAATCACGCGCTTCATCTTGGGTAGTATGTATGCCGACGTCGCTCCCAGAATGCTTCACTCGTAGTGAAGAAGCAATCATACATCTCCACCACCGGTAGGAGTCTCTCTCTTTATATAACAACCCAGCCTGCTTTGATTCCCTCATAGGCGGCGCATCCTGCCAGTTTCTCACATCAGATTCCCCCACCCAACAGCTGACATGATCTGCGCATGGCGAGCCAAGCTGAGTATCGTCTATTATTCCACAAATAAGAGGTTATTTGAAATGTATATTCAGAATAACTCAAAGGGATAATCAGTAGCGGTTGAGGTAGGCACGTAGATAGACTGGGGCACTGGGGGTACAATAGTTAGTCTAGTTAGTGCTGACAAGCACATAGGCATAGTTACGAGCTCGGATGAATAACGTACATTGATTGAGCTGTGCAGACTCGCTCTATCAGAAACCTTTTTCCTAACCCCCAGATAATCAACCAATCTTTAACCAAATTATTGAGTAGTCGCTTCAAAACTATTACACACTTATTGCATGGGACACAAACTTTGGTACTCTCTGCCGCAGGCGTTTCGCACGAAGCGGTTACGACCAAGCTGGCTATGTATGACTCAGCTCAGTCTTATGCATAGACTTCTTCTACAGATGACTTGAAACCTTTTTCCTGACGTGGGTTCTTTCTATAGGGTGGGGGTGGGGGTGAAGGTCATTGTCTTTTCATCCCTGTAACTATGTCCAAAGATGTGCCTGGACAATATCTATCACCATGGTTTTTAGATCTAAGGTGAAGGGTTGTCAGCAACTTCTTCTTGTCGAGGGGTTACCGTCGAGGAAGGTCTGCTTCGTCTCAACATCAAACGCAGTCCATAACTACGTAAACCATTTCGCAATCGTACACTTCGCGGGAAACTACTTTCAAGCATCTCATAGTACATCTATCAAGTAGTGATTAAACCTCAATCAGTATCAGCCACTAATGCCATTGACTTCGAAAACGTTGTATCATAATCTTGGATATACAAAAGCTAAAGAGAAGCGTAGTAATTACAAAAGACACAAACCCCCTATTACTACAGAATCAATGCACGCTGCCCGTTGTTGTTCTTGAAGTACAAGAAATACGGATACAACTGTACCGAGCCATGTACGCTAGCACTAGCTAGTAGAGTACTTCATTGAACTACCCCGCAGCCCGAGAGCTATACATCAACCGCGTAATTACGCCACGTTGCCCAACTAGCCTCCACTACTTCAATGCCACCATCAAATATCTTGATAGTTTTTCATATTCAAGATCTTAATACTTCGGCTGCAACCTTGAGAATTCACGCATTGGTCACGTGTCCTTCACTTTCACCCCCAAGCCTCCACAATGCCACCACTTGCAGACTTCTCCAACAACCCTTTCCAAACTCACTCTGATTTCAAAACCGCATGTCTCTCCCTCCTCCGCCCACTCAAACCCTATCACTCACCAGGCGGCGCCCGGATCAAACTTCCCTTGGCAACCGGCACCCACTTTGACGATATTGCCGCTCAGCTAGAAGGCTACGCACGTCCTTTATGGGCAATCGGCACCCTAGTCCACGGCAACTGTCTGGCCTCAGAAGAAAGCAACGAACTCGTAGATGCATACGTGCGAGGTCTTGCAAATGGTACGGATCCAGAGCACGAGGAATACTGGGGCGAAGTCAGTCTTCGCGACCAACGGATGGTAGAGATGGAAATCATATCCTTTGTTCTTCTCGCTGCACCAGCAACATTCTTTCGCTCCCAGACTCCACGAGTGCAAAATAACATCAAGAAATGGCTGTACGCTTGCAACGGCAAGGATTTTCCCGTGACGAATTGGTTGTGGTTTCGCGTGATGACGAATCTTGCACTCGTGAAAGTGTGCGGCGTGGACTACGGGGAGGTGAAGGGATTTATGGAAGAGGATCTGAGGGAGATGGATACGTTTGATCTGGGCGAGGGGTGGAGTGCCGATGGGTCGTGGGTGGAAGATAGGAGGCAGGCGGATTATTACTCGGGAAGCTTTGCGATTCAGTTTTCGCAGTTGGTGTATGCAAAGTTTGCGGAGGACTTGGATTCAAAGAGGTGTGAGCGGTTCAAGCAAAGAGCGCGAGATTTTGCGAGCTCATTTTGGACATATTTTGACGAGAATGGTAGGTCTTGCTTGGTTACGTGCAATGCGGATGCGGGAGGTTTGTACTAAGGTAACACAGGCGCTGCTATACCTTTTGGTCGTAGTCTAACCTACCGCTTTGCGTTCGCGGGCTTTTGGGCCGCGGCCGCTTTCGCCGAAGTCGAACTTCCGGCTCCGCTGAATGACTGGGGCGTTATCAAGGGACTACTTCTCCGACACTTCCGATGGTGGTCTCGGAAACAAGACATGTTCAATACTGATGGAACACTGACAATTGGCTTCGTGTATCCGAACATGTACATGAGCGAAGACTATAATTCGCCGCAGTCACCATACTGGGCTACAAAGTCGTTCATCGCGCTCTCTCTATCACCATCGCATCCCTTCTGGACGGCAAAGGAGAAGCCGCTCCCCAGTGGTGAGAGAACGAGTCTTGCCACTAGAGTGAAACCGCCTGTGCAGATCGTGTGCAATACAGGAAACCATCACTTTCTCCTATCATCTGGCCAATTCTGTCCCTGGCCACTGAAAGCCACGGAAGCAAAGTATGGCAAGTTTGCCTACTCATCCCATTTCGGCTTCAGCGCACCCACCGGTACTATCCTCATGCAACTAGCACCAGACAGCACACTCGCGTTGAGCAAGGATGGGGGTGATACATGGAGGATGCCGTGGAAATTGTCAAAGTATGAGTTTCGAGTGGCTACTCTAGTGAAAGATAAGAAGCAATTTGAAGAGATTCCAGCTTTATGGAGTGTATGGAGGCCGTGGAGAGATGCGGATGTGGAAGTTGAAACGTCACTCATCGCACCTTGTGAGAGATGGCCGGATTGGTATATCAGGATACACAAAGTGACCAACAAAGGGAGTCTAGATGTGGAGATTCAAGCTGTTCAAGGTGGATTCTCCATCCAGGGTAGGGGGGATAGGCGTGGAGAAGTCCTACCTGCGGGCTCCCGAGTCGCAGATTTCTCCACTAGCGAACGTCTAACTTTCCTCGAAGGCACTCTCGAATCACAACACGGATCTTTGGTCTGTTCGAACGCCGGGGCGAGCGGTATACGGCATCTTTCCTCCTCTGGGTCAACGATTGATTCACTGGAAGCCAAGGTGCTGAAGCCGGATGCAAACACAAACATCATGTGGCAACGCAGTTTGATACCAATCGTTGACGTGCATTTACAGACGTTTCCTGCAGGAGCAGAAGCAACCTTTATAACGGCCGTGTTTTCTGTTGCAAGAAAGCAAGGATTGGAGGCGGTATATGATTCGATAAATGTTGGGGCGAAATGGGAAGATATACCAATCGTTTGTAGCGAGCAACAAGATTGTGGAGGAGGTTATATCTCCGTACCTTGGGCGTAATATCCGACCTCCAACCCTGAGGTTGATTCAAAATTATGGCATTTTCGCATACTTGTAACTTATGATCTTCACCTGTTAGTTTTGTGTTTTTAGAGTAGCTGGATGACCACTATCACGATAGCTTTGGTAGATAAGAACATGGCGACTTTTGCGTGGGGGAGGTAATTGATACTTAGTCTTCAAAACAATGATTAAGTGGAAGGTGCAAACTAGCGAAACGGATGGAAAACTTGTTCAAAAAGAGTGTAAAGAATCGAAGCAAACAAACAAGGTATATCAATAATAAAATCAAAGGATATTTTCTTTCTCATACCTCAAGAGTACGAAATCTATAGCATCCATTTTGTATACATACTCTTCCTATCCGAGCACCGCCCTTTGGCCAATACCCACGCTACACCCTTTCAATCACACGAAAGCTACCAAGTCGACTCTGGCGATATATGCCAGTAACCCAATATCTCGCTAGTTTCCTCCAAAGTGCTATCAAGTTCAATGTTAGGCTCAGTTGACAATTACCATCTCATGCTCATGGGGAGGCTCATGCCTTGCCTACTTAGCCGGCCCTCAACTTCGAAAATGCTCAATAGGTGCTATTTGCGACAATACTTGGACCCTACCGGCGAATATGGAATCAGGGGCTTCAATCATTTCGATAAAACTACGGACTTGGGAGGTTATTAGCATCGGGTGGACGACTATGCGGCGCGCGCTGGTGTACCGTTTGATTTCCTATTCGGGGGGATAGATGACGCCATAACCATGCAGTCGCTTACCCGTCGTAGTACTCCGTAGCGAATAAGATATTGTTTTCTTCTCAAAAGATAAAAAGTACGTCTATGACAGTCTGTAACTCCTCTCTTTCTACCATACATTACGGGGAACATCAAGCCTAGAAGTCTAAGAATGGGGAATTTACAGGTGCAGAAAGAGTTAAATAGAGTGGGAAATTTCGAGAGATTTGTACCTGGAGATCTTTATCTTGTACATGTATAAAGTCTTTATGTACCCGGAATCCAAGAGAATGGGAATAGGAGTGAGTATCAGCACCCCAAAACCATGAACCCCCACGCCGCCAATAATCAGGATGAAGTTACCAAGGACTCGATGATCAGCCCACGTTGCTCTCCCACGAGACCATCAGACTGACGTCTCCCCTTGACGATCACATTCCGGCATCCATCCACACACATCAACACGCAAAGATGCGAATTTTCAGAAATCCCGTTTTCCCATCATTCCCACATGACGACGTAACTCAGTATACTGGTAGACCCATATAAAGCCAGCGGCGAGACCAATGGTATGGACACCAAGGCTTCAACCCCGCATTTCAAAGGATGCGAGCTCATCATCCCTGCAGCATCCAGCTCTCCACTTTTGATACTAAACAAATCCCAACTTCCTGCATCGTGAGGTTCTGGGCTGAAGGGTGTAGGAGGTTAATCTTTAATGAGCAGCAGCGAGACGACGTCTCCGATTTATGTTTTGCAGAGGAAAGGACAGTGGAGAGCGTGAAAGAAGGCGGAGATCCAAAAGAGTGGGAGGAAGGGGATAAGCGCGCCGCCACTGTCGTCTCTTGTTCTCGCCAATTGTGAGCCACGCAATCTAGGGTACTTGTTGCGCATCGTGAAGGAGTGAGGCCCAAGTGCCCAGCTGACGAGAAAGTGACACCATGTGCTACTATGTCATGGATAAGCTGAGCAAGTAAGAGCGAATCTCCTTTACTTTCATGTTCTTTCTCATCGCTCTACCTTTCAGCTTCCAATTCAACCACACTTGCACCCACCTCTGAACTTGATCAACTGTCATGGCGTCTCTCCGTGCCGGAAGAGCCGCAGAACAAAGCATCCACACTCTAGCCTGGCGATCTCATCCTCTACCCCTCATCACCGCCCTTGGCTCTGTCCAGCGTCGCTTCGCCCATTCAGAGGACCGCGCTCCATACAAAAAACATGAAAACGTAGGAGCCAAGAGCTTTAGCCAATTCGATATTGGCGGCAAGGTGTTTGTCGTTACAGGTATAGGGATCGTATACTTCTTGCAACGATGAACTAACATTTTTAGGAGGCGCTCGAGGTTTGGGACTCTGTATGGCAGAAGGACTTGTAGAAGCCGGCGGCAAAGTACATTGTCTTGACCGGCTTCCCAAGCCCGATAAAGCGTTCACGGCAGCTAGGGAGCGGATACCCAAGGAGTGGCCGGGCGGATTGGAGTACCATCAAGTTGACGTGACGCAAGATGATGAGCTAGAAAAATTGATAGCGAGGATTGCAGACGAAAGGCAGCGACTGGATGGTCTGATAGCAGGTATGTCTCCATAGCGATCCATACTGGCCGAGCTAACCAGACTGGTGTGCACAGCGGCCGGTATCCAGCAATGCACTTCCGCCCTCGACTATCCCGCCTCGGATATCGCACGCATGCTCGCAACAAATTACACCGGCGTCTTCCTGTCCGCCCGAGCCTGCGCAAGGCAGATGTACAAGTACAAAATCCAGGGTTCGATCTGCTTGATAGCGTCGATGAGCGGCACGATAGCCAACAAAGGCTTCATCGCCCCAGTGTACAACTCATCAAAGGCAGCCGTGGTGCAGCTCACTCGGAACCTAGCCATGGAATGGGGTCGTCTGAACGAAGATGGATCGGGCGGTATCCGGGTCAATTCGCTCAGTCCGGGACATATCGTAACGCCCATGGTGGAGGAGAACTTCCGGAGGGGCGAGGCGGACCGGACTACGTGGGAGAACAACAGCATGTTGGGGAGGCTGAGCACACCAGAGGAATATAAAGCTGCTGGCTTGTTCCTACTCAGTCGAGCGAGCAGTTACATGGTAAGAGGATCCCTATCCTGCGATTAAATAAACACAGGACTGACAAGATGCAGACTGGCCATGATCTCAAGATCGATGGGGGGACAACGGCGTGGTGATAAGCGATACGATAATGCTCGGCGACGGAGAGAGTCAACTGTATATTTTATTGTGAACTGACTGTATGATATTGGCGTTTTTCTCCATTGAAAGCGTTTCGAGGTATATGTTATCTGTATCGAATGACATGGAAGTATACATGTATTATATAAACTCGGAAGTATCAAGATTGGGAATCGGATGTTTTAGTCAAATAGCGGTTTCATCAATGATAAGCGTCTAGACAGACAGTTAGTTGTGCTGTGAACTCCGTATGAAGTAGCCTCATCCCCGCTAGTCTAGATATAGGCTAGCTCCCAATTCGGACCAACTGTCCTTCCGTCACCTTTCACCACGACCACCACTCAGCGCGCCCGTTCTCGCATCGTGAGCACCGCAAACCCGCCGCCACTGTCAAAATGGCCCAATTACTTTCCTACGCACTCCTCCTCCTACTTCCTTTCATCGCCTCGGCGCTCAAATTCGAACTTCACGCCGTACACGCCCACGAAGCCGCGCGACACGAACGATGCATAAGGAATTTCGTAGCGAAGGACCAGCTGGTGGTCGTAACTGCGAATTTGGACGGGTATAGAGGGGATGGACAGGCGGTCAATATACACGTACGTTGACGTTGTTTATTCTTTGTCGAAAGTGAGAGGAAGATGAGCAAGTCAAGAGGAAAGAGAGAGAAAGTGGAGGTGTTGATATGTGCTTATAGATCCGCGATGCGATGGGCAACGACTACCATAAACCTAAGGATGTCTACGGCGAGAACAGATATGCATTCACATCACACGCTGATTCAGCCTTCGATGTTTGCTTCGAGAGCGTGATTGTAGGCAGTACGTCCTCCGAATCACTGCACCCGCCCATAGCCACCACCGCCAACACTAACACCCACTAGAAGTATCTTCCTCCACGAACCCGACCCGCCACGTTGAACTCGACATCGACATTGGCGCAGACGCCAAAGACTGGTCCGCCATTCAAGCGGGCGAGAAGCTTAAGCCTGTCGAGGCCGAGCTGCGTCGCATCGAGGAGGTCGTAGGCGAGATTGTTACCGAGATGGACTACCTGCGGGTTCGGGAGCAGAAGCTAAGAGATACCAATGAGAGCACAAATGAGCGGGTGAAGTGGTTTGCCATTTGTACTATGAGCATGCTGGTCGGGCTGGGCGTGTGGCAGGTCATATATCTGAGGTCGTACTTTAGGAGTAAGCATCTGATCTAAATGGATGGCGAGAGGATGTTATAGGAGGCAAATGTGGGCAATAACTAGGGTCAGACGAAGCATGACGAGGATGATGGCGTACCTAGCATGGCCCTAAAAGGGAACTACGAGGGTGAGAGATCAAGGAGGCGTGTATGAACAAGACGGGATGGGCTAGAGAGCGATGACTTGGTACGAATCATAGCAGTTTTGATTCTTTTTTTCATCAGTAAGCGGGGAGCGGCATTTCTGGCATGCATGCTATTTTTCTTGCTAGACCAGGCCAGGCCAGTCCATGGGAAAGGACGGCGTTGTTGGGTGCATATGCTCCGTACTTAGCAATATATCAGATCAACTAACGCGGTACATCAAGACCACATGCAACCCCTCCATCTACTAACAATCCAAAGCAGTCCGCTATATACGAGTTCACATCTTGAAGAGAACATTTGCAATAGAGAAGGTAATACTTGGAGAGGTAATACGGTCAGGTGAGCTTTCCTAATTGGGATAAATATACTCCGAAATGATCGATATCATAGTTGAATACGTGGGGCAAAGCGTGTAGACAGTTATGCGTGCAATAATCATGTAGTAGGTTGGGATCACTGTTCAGCTTGAATAAGGTAGTGGTTTCAGTCACGTGATACTGGTAGTGCTGAGTTTGTTCGATTGAGTGATTGACCCCAGATGTCCATTCAATCATACTCTACCACACTAATACCGCCTCAGAGCTATTTGTCTTCTTCTTTCTGCCATATCCAGCCGCAGTGCGAATTCCCTCTGCAATCAAAGGTCGCGGGATGAAGACAGTGTGTGTGCGTTTTTGATACTCTGCGACTTCGTTCGTTCGGCTTTGGCACAGTACGGTGGACGTGAACTTGGCGGTTTGAATTCCGAGGTAAAAAGGTGACGTATCGTGCGTGAGCATCTGCGAATAGTGGTACAAAGATTGAATTCTGAGCGCATCGCTATGGAAGGTTTGGGTGATAGGTATGTATGTGGCTCGAGAGTGTTTGTGAGGTTTTCCGTTTGTGTATAGTTATGTGTGTGACTGAAGCTGCCTGCTCTCCACCCCCCTCCCAATCCCCTCCCTTTGAGAAATTATATTTACATTTCTTAATTTCTCTCTATTCTTTTCGTTTCGAAGATTCTTCTGGACGCTTACTTGTAAAACGGGACGAAGAGGGAAGACGGACAGACTACATGTTTGAAACTTTCCCCATAACTTCCTCCTTTGTGCTTTTTGTTTTTCCAAAAGAGAGTAAAAGGTTGACGGGATTTATTCCCACTTGATACACACCCATTCACATTCATGCATTCCTCTTCCAGCTCTACTTCTTCCCCCCTTGCACCACATATGCACAAACCCCTACCCTTCTCGAGAAAGCTCCTCCAACCCTGCACCCCCCTTCACCCGAATCCCTCAAGCACAAACCCAGGAAAACCGTACGAAGCAAGCAAGAAATCTAGACTCAGCCATTTCTTTAAACCAGGCAGCTTTTCCCTCTTAAGAACTCCAAGCGGCCGGCGTACTAACGCGCCGAGATGCAGCATAGACAATCGTCATCATCAGACTATACAAAACTCATCAAACGACGCGCAACCGCCTGACTCAATAGAAACCCAAGCTCAAATTCAAAATCAAGACAAAGATGAGACTCAAGACCAACAATCCTCCCCACCCCTCAACTTCCCCAACCCCGAATTCCACGCTCGCCTCTCCAAAGCCTGCGACGTCCTAGAAAATGACTTTTCATCCGGTGCCCGACAAATGGCCGACTCGGCGCTATCTACCATGGCTGAACTCATCGAGATTGCGGCTCGGTCGGCGTCTGAGAGGGCGGAGTTGTGGGATATGGCGGTTTCTGCGGCAAGAAGGTTAAGCGGGGCGCGGCCAAGTATGGGGGCAAGTGTTAGGTCGTGTTTGGTGCGTGGGTTGGAGGAGATTGAGAGGGCTTGGGAGGGTGTTGGGGAGAGGGGAGGGGTAGGGGAGTTGGCGAGGGTTGCGGGGGAAGTGATTAGGAGGTTGTTGGAAGTAAGGAGGGGGGATGTCGGGAGGTTGGGAGGGGAATTTGTCAAGTGGGTTGGGGGATATTTGTGTGAGGTAAGTCTTACTCTTTCCCCTTTCCATATCTCTTTCTCGCCCTTTCTCTACTATTTTACACGGCTTTGAAGCGAACAGTGAAGCAAGGCAATATGGAACTTGCTTCTCGATTCAAGTTACTGATACATTATCTCATCCCTTATAGACTCCACAAATCGGAACTCCAACCCACCCTCTTACCCTTCTTACCCTAAGCAACAGCAGTACCATCCGCCTAACCATTCACATCCTCCTCACCACCCTCCCAACCCTCCACCTCACCCTCACTATCCTCGAATCCCGCCCCCGCTACGAAGGCGCAACCATGGCCTCCCAACTCCTGACCTCGATGCCCCCACACCAAAAAGCCAGACTGAAAATACACATCCTACCCGACTGCGCCGTCAGCACGGCCGCAAAAACCGTGCACATCGTCTTGCTGGGGGCGGATCGCGTCGAGGCGGGAGGGGACGTGTGCAATAAGATTGGGTCACTGTCTGCTGCTGTTTCCGCAAAGGTGTTGGGAGATGCATCTGTAGTTGTTGTCAGCGATGTTGATAAGATTGTTGGGCCGGGTACTGGTACGTTTGTTTGTTTTATCTTAACATCATCCCCTTATTTCCCCCATCTCTCCCTCCCTCTCTCTTTCTTTCTTTCATGAAACCTCCGCTTGACAAGTTGTCTAGTTCGCAGCGAGGCGGAAGTCCATCCCAGGAAGGAAATCACGAGCGCTTGGGACGATAAGATTAGGAGGGATCTCGAAAGATACGACGTTGATGTTTTTGGGGAGTGGTTCGAGTGGGTTCCCGCGCGGTGGGTGGATTTTTATGTCACAGAGATTGGAGTGTTGGATGTACGGGGGGTGGAGGAGGTTGCTGAGGGGATCAAGGCGGTTGAGGAGAGGATATTTGGTTGTGTGGAGACCTCGATTTAGGGTGAAATGATGAGATGAGCTGGAATTCGGGATGTAATGGCTAGATTGAATTACTTATTTGTTCAAGTGTGACAATTCGCTGTGCGTCATCACGATTATAAGTGACTTCCCTACTCAATTTCCAACCTATATCTTAGAAAAACCATGAATAGATTTCCAAAAACACAGATTCCAACTAAATATACGAGTTTGAACTAGGCTCACAAATTCTGGGTTAGGCAACTGTCAACTCTCCATTGTCAACTACTAATACTTGACCTATCAGCCAATCTACCTTGTGAGCAACCCTATCGAAGAAAAACAAATCGACAGATAATCTACCCCTAGACCCCTCGCATGTATAGGATTATAAACAAATGGCACGAATCAGTGCAAGAGAGGCTGCGTGTCAAAAGGAAGAGAGGTAATAGTTAGCCAGTACGACTTATGTATACATCACAAAACCAGAAAAAGCGGGTAAATGTTGAAACAGGTCATCATTGCCTATTCTCTTCTTCTATTTTCTTCATAAAAAAAGAGACCTCACTATCAATCCGCCTCACGTCTCCACTCGCTGTAGTACGCATATGTAATCCCGTTCGGACATCAGTCCAATCCACATGAAAGCAAGTCTCCACGCGCCGAAAAAAGAGCTTTTTGAATTTCGAACATGTAGACGCCGGAAAGCAGATCAAGGAAATGTAAGTAAGGTACATGACTACAATGTTTCAACTTCCCCTCTAGCCATTCGACTTTTCTTTATTTTACTTTATTTTGCGTTCTCGGGACGGAGGCTACGCACAGCCTTACCCGCACGCCAAATCTCGAGGTTGTCAATCTCGGCAAGCTCCTGCTTGTACTTCTCACGGTAGTCAGGCTGCGAGTTGAAGTCAAGGGACCTCTGTGTCTCGCTTCCATTCTTGACAGAGTCGTACAGGTCGTTGAAGACGGGCTTGAGCGTATCTTTGAAGCGCTTGCTCCAGTCAATGGCACCACGACGCGCCGTAGTCGAGCAGGCGGCGTACATGTAGTCCATACCGTTGCCGCCGATGAGCGGGTACAGGGACTGGGTAGCCTCCTCAACGGTCTCGTTGAAAGCCTCAGACGGGGAGTGGCCACGCTCACGGAGGACCTCGTACTGGGCGAGGAACATACCGTGGATGCCACCCATCAGGCAGCCGCGCTCGCCGTAGAGATCAGAGTAGACCTCCTTCTCGAACGTGGTCTCGTACAGGTATCCGGAACCGACGGCGACACCGAGGGCAATAGCCTTTTCCTGGGCTTTGCCGGTCACGTCCTGGAAGACGGCGACGGAGGAGTTGATACCGCGGCCCTCACGGAAGAGAGTGCGGACGGTGCGGCCGGATCCCTTGGGAGCAACGAGGATGACGTCAATGTCCGTGGGCACGTCGACCTTGGTGAGGTCCTTGAAGACGGGGGAGAATCCGTGGGAGAAGTAGAGAGTCTATCACTGTTAGCAAACTTGTCCGTAATTTCCATTGAGCGAGCTCGGCATACCTTCTCCTTGGTCAAAAGAGGCTTGATAGCGGGCCAGGTCTCCGACTGGGCGGCATCCGAGAGCAGGTTCATGACAATGGTGGACTTGTTGATGGCCTCATCAATGTCGAACAGGTTCTTGCCGGGGACCCAGCCGTCCTGCTCGGCCTCCTTCCACGAAGCGCCGTTCTTCCGTACACCGACAATGACGTTGAGGCCATTGTCACGGAGGTTGAGACCCTGGCCGTGGCCCTGCGAGCCGTAGCCGATGAGGGCGAGGGTGTCGTTCTTGAAGTATTCCTAGCTTGATTGTTAGCTGGAGCCTTCATTGAGATGAATTTCCATGCAAACGAGATGGGTGTTGGCTTACCAAGAGCTTCTCCTTGGGCCAGTCATCACGCTCTGTCGATCCATTAGCATGTTGTTTTTCGAACCCCAAATAATCCATCAATTGAGCAAACACAAATCCGTACCGTAGACAGTCTCCTTGGTGCCAGCAAAGTCAATCGTCTTGACACCGCGCGTCTGCTGGAATGAAGCAGTGACGGCCGCCTTGGGAGCCGCCGTCACGCCAGCTCGAGCAGCGCTCAAAGCGGAGACAAAAGTGCGCTTCTGCACAGCAGGAGCTGCCAATTGGCGCGTAGCCTGGCGGAGGACGCGAGCAGCAGGTCTTGAAGCCATTGTGAATGTGTGGAGGGGTATCTTGGGGTGGGAAAGCTGTATAGAGGGAATATCGAGAGTATTTAAGCTGCAAGCCTGGGGTTTTGGATTTTCTGGAGCTTGGGCGGCCGAACATCGGCGGGTTGTCATCAGCCAGTTGCAGGCCGTCGTGGATGACGCTTCGGGGAGCTTTGTGCGTCTCCGAAAGGCATCTTAGCCGAGCTACATCATCCCATCCATGGCTCGCCCTGTCAATGATGGGAAACATTTCAACAATACCCTAGACTATTATGTATCTATCTGCCATGGAGAATCCCCTGGTCGTCCATGGATGTTCGCCTTCGCTCTCTTTACACTGCTGCTGTTGGTATAACTTTCGAGCTTCTCTACATCGTCAGAGACACAACACTGTACACATTGAATGACATTGACAACTAAAGGCCATAAAACACCAAGCTAGCTACAACAAAACAACTTATATACAACACACAAGCAATCATCCAAACAGAATATCTTCGAATTCCCCACACTATCTACTATGTAACGTCCTTCTTGATACCGAAGAGAAGAAATAAACTGAACCAGTATATGCCGACTCCGCGCTGCCCATATACGCCATAAATCAAGACGCTCGCTCCAAGCAGAAAACATGCACCATGCAGCCCCAACGAAGTGTTACTCTCTACCGTTCCTTAGGAAAGCGCAACCGCAGCAGTTCTTCGATTCTCACGGTATGAATCCCAGTCTTCGCGAGAACCTCACTTTAGCACCCGGTCGAAGCTTTTCCCCTTCACCGCTCCACCACCCAGCGAGGTCCGTACATTGCGCTTGAATCCTTCACGGTTATTCTTGAGATCTTCCGCAGCCTCCTTGTTCAGCGGATCACTCGCGTTAGGCTCCAGGAAGAGAAACTGCCACCAGTCAGCAAACCCCGTCCATTCGCTCAGTCTCGGCTTCATCCTCTCACCTGCAACCCGACTACCACGGCGTTCAGATTCAGCACAGGTTTCCAGTCTTCGCGCAGAATATTCAAGCACACGTTTCCCTCCAGGTCAATGTTCGGGTGGTAAATCTTCTGCGTGCACTTCACTTTCGGCGGGTCATGTGGGAAGTTTTGGTTTATCTTGAAATCGAACTCGAAGCGGCCGCCCTTGTACATGCCCTCGTCGGGATCTATGGTGAGTTTGAAGTTGAGGATGTCGTCGGGGTTGGGGAAGTGCGTCTTCATGGTCGAGCCGAGGGAAAGTTCTTCAAGATCTAGAGTCGACGGGTTAGACAGCAAGCGTTTGTTTATTGCGATGTGGGCAAGGAAAGAAAGGAGAGGAGAGATCAGGGGAGAGAACACGCTACCTTTCTGTGCACGTAACTGCGCGGGTGTGACTTTCTTCTTCTTGCTCGATGCTGCGGCGGCGGCGTCATCTTGCTGCTGCTGCTTCTTCTGTTGAATAGTCAGTCTCTGACAGAATCTCTTGCCGCCATATGCCCGTTTCCACATGCCCACATACCATGGACCATATTTTCATCATCTTGCCGGTATTGTTGTACGTATTTCCCCAGTGTGTCCGGCGATGGGGCGCGGATCGCGTGCTTGCTTGGTGGGGGTTTATGGCGATGCAACACAACTAGGGATTAAATATCTCCAGGCAGTTGCAGGATAGGTGAAGGCCAAAGCGAGCGTTCTGAAAGAAGAACAACGCGTCAGAGTGTTATAAGCAGGGAACAGAGACGTTCCGAGGTAGGCAGTAAAGTTAGTAGGTGACACTCGCCGTGGGGCAAATCGATGCGTGCCTAAGCTGAGTCGCAGGCTACCTGGCCGATGACTCAGCACGCGGCGATATCGGGCCTTGATTCGTCGGACTCTGTGAATCTTTATACCACAAGCCACCCAGCTCAGCATGAAGTGATGTACCTATCGGAGAACGCCAGCACTCACAAGAAAATGAGGACTTCCAACTAGAATTACTGCTAAACACTGCAAAAAAGACCCTCCCATTACAAACACAGACACAAACATGGCCAAATCCAGAGAAGCCCTCTCATTCCCCACCGCCGCCTCCATACCACTAACCCCCTACCTTCCCCCCAATCCAAACAACCTCCTAGCGACCCCCAAAACGCCTTTCATAACTTTGACCTACGCCACCTCCCTCGACGCCTCCCTCTCGCTCTCCCCCTCTGTCCAAACCGTCCTCTCCGGCCCCGAGTCAAAAGCAATGACCCACTACCTCCGCTCGTGCCACTCGGCTATCCTAATTGGCTGCGGGACCGCCATCGCTGACGATCCGTCGCTGAACTGCCGGATCGAAGGCGTTGGCGGGTACGGCGGGGAAGGGCTGGGAGGGCAACCGAGACCCGTGGTGTTGGATCCGAGGGGGCGTTGGAACGTTAGTGAAGGGAGCAAAGTAGTGGGACTTGCGAGGGAGGGGAGAGGGAAAGCTCCGTGGGTGTTCACGTTGGGCGAGGTGGATGAAGGGAAGAGGATGGTTTTGGAGGGGGTGGGAGGGAGGTATATATCAATGGTGTCGAGGGAGGGAAGAATGGATTGGGGGGATATTTCGAGGGTGTTGGGGGAGGAGGGGGTGGATAGCGTGATGGTTGAGGGGGGAGCGGCTGTTATTAATACGTTGCTTTCGCCTGAATATATTGGTCTTGTGGATTCGGTTGTTGTTACGATTGCACCTACGTGGTTGGGGAAGGGAGGCGTGCCAGTTGTTCCGGAGGAGAGACGGGACGAGCAGGGACACAAGGTTGCTGTAGGGCGGCTGAGGGATGTCAAATGGATACCGCTAGGAGAGGATGTAGTGCTTTGTGGGAGACCCTAGGCTATCTAGCTGGCAATTCGGATAGGAATTGCAAGCAGATCATAAACCTGGCCAAGTTGCATGCTCATATTGCTGTTGACATCGCATCACTCGCCCTACTAGTGGATTCGCTCCACGGCAGCATCTCAGTAGGTGTCCCGTAAGCGAGCTGCTTCACGCTCTCCTCCAAACCATCGATGAGCTGGGACGCAATATCCACGTCCCATCCACGATCCAGCCTCTTACGGGTAAGAACATCACCAACTCCCAACGGGTCTCTCAACCACGGTGCAAACCCATACACTTCTTCACCACTCACCGCCTCGTCAAGCTCAGCCCTCGACATGACGGGATCGATGCCTTGAACCTGCACTCGATCCGACGGCCATTCAATTGCAGGGGCATGCAATTCCAAAAACCGCCTCGCCTTGAATGCATGCGTGATGATGCGGATATGCTTGGGATATATGCCCGTGGTACGACGGAATAGCAGAATGCTAAACAAAAGGTTCTGGAAAGAGTCGGTCGCGTGTTCCTCGAGCAGTATGCGGCGTTTAGCGAAAAGGTCCTGCGCGGGACCCACGCCTGTAGTACGCTCGGCAAGCTCGTGTGCGAGGGCTGCGTTGTAATACGACTGGGCTTCGCTCAGAGACGTGAGAGAAGGCTTTGTGGGTCCGCCGCTGAGGACGAGAAGGGTGTCATCTACAGGCGCGCGGGTCAAAATGTCCAGACCAGACAAGACATGGGCGACGAAAGTTTCATGCTCGCCCGGCTTACCTGTCTCCTGGTTGGACTTTTGGAAGGGCGCGAGGTGCCAATTGCGTTCGTCGTAGGGACTGTGTAGAGGGAAGCTGGGCGAAAGAGCGTCCGGGTGGAAGACGGCGTGGCAGCAGACGATGACTAGATTTTGTATTCCCTTGTAGCTGGGTGGTGGAATCACATGGTCAGGGTGGATGAAATCTCCCGACTCTTCTGCAGTCGACGAGGCGCCATGTTCGTCGAGTCGGCCATGGTGCTTCAGAGTTGGGGCGGTTTCTGGGGTGTGGTGGGATGGATGGAAGCGATGGAAGTGTGATTTGGGTAATGTTCCGGAAGGTGTGGCTGATGCCATGGATTCGGCTGTGTTCCAAAGGGGAATGAAGTGGAGTAGTAGAACAGGTTGCTGGGTGCGGGTGATCAGGGGTGCTACGGAGATGATTGTCAGCGAACATTCTTCCGCATCCATGAGTAGAAAATAGGCTTCGGGTGGTGGTGCGAGACGCTACATGTGCTTTTGGGTTATGGACATGCTGAATGGGCAGAGGGAGTTACTCAAGACTTGGCTGGGACTAGAATAGAAGGATTTGTGTTCACTCAGATGACAGGATAGGTAGCATGTATGTACAAGATACACCAGTGCAGTATGCACGATGACTAGGCGCTAGGAATACTGCACAAGTATCGTACGGGAGGTTCGCTGGACTGGTGCTACTGAGCAGGGAGGAGTCGGTGAGAGTGGGTGACATCGAGCAAATGCTGACATGCATCGGGGGGGGGGGGGGGGGGGTGTATACATGTGTATTTGAAGGCTGTGCAGTACAAATATTATTAAATTTAACCGATTGAAATGTTACCAAACCCCCTGAATTTAAAAAAAAACCCGAATTG
>JAFISD010000298.1:0-30162 GCA_022560085.1 Helminthosporium solani | reverse complement strand
TCACTGTGATTCACTGTGATATCGTACAAAGAAGGTGGCTATTCTTGGTGGGGTGATCAGGTTACTGATTTGATCAGCTTACTGATTAAACACGTTAGTAGCTATAAATCCTATTAGTAATATATTATAAATCTATTTTAGAATATATATAGATATTATTAGATTCTTCCTCTAGAATCTCTTCTTCTACCTCCACATTAGGTATATTAACGTTATTAGGTAAATAAATAGGGAAAGGGTTAAAAATAAAGTCTATATTTATCTTATAAATATATTTAAGTAATATTTATTTATATATAATAGTTTCTAGGTAGACCTAACTTAACTTTATTAAAATTTTTTACATTAGTCTATTTTAAGCAATCTCAAGTCAACCGAGGTAAAACTCAAGTCAGGTTGACCTGCAGCCTGTATCGATCCTGTGGAATGTCCGCATTAGCACAGCCCGGCGCATTGCCTTCGCTGGTATTTTTGGGCTTGTCTCGATCACCATGATCATCTCGATGGTTCGAGTTCCAATCGTGACCAGGGAGAATCTACATGGCTGTATGTTTGGCACTTTACCGCATCCTTTGTAGGTATTTCATCATCCCTATCCTTTCCTTCCCACCCCAATATCATCTGGCCCTCCTCCGCAGCCCTTCTGATAGTCTGCATGGGCTCCTTCCGTGCCCTCTTCGCAACCAAAGAACAAGTCTGTAGTGCGCTCGAAGCCGTTAAAAACCAAATATGAGGTGGAAAAAACAGCCATCAGGAGCGCAACCGAATTATCCAAGCGCGCGTTAAGCACTTTCAGGATCAGTCACTTGAGACGATTAGGACTGGGGAGAGTGAGGGGATTCAGAAGACGCATAGTGTCGGCTTGAGGAACTTGAGGGACAACAGTGTACGAGGAAGATGATAACAAGGTGCAGTAGTTGTCGGACGAAGGTACTATCAAGATACAGTTGACACGCGACAAGCTGCCGTCGTTCTTTACAGGGTGAGCAGGAGGTGTGTCCAATCTGGCAACGAGAAATTAGCAGTTGTACTGAAACCACCTGCCAATCATGTCATGTCGCGTGTGAATTTACCTTAGAATTCTCGGATTCTGTAGGGTACGATGTAGGGTAATTACCACCCTTTTGCTGCGACATGTCAACATACCACGCTCAAACGTTAAACTCCCTTGAAACTGTCTTGTAGTAATATCAGCCCTTTCGGGGCCTTTGAGTGAACCAAGGATTCCCCACCAAAATAAAAGCCATGCCTAAAGAGTCTGCTAATGCTCACCATGATACTGAGGTTCTAGTATTAGGCCTCATTAGTAGAAAAAAGAAAGCATTAAGAAGGTCTAACACTCCAACACATCCCATAGGTTAGGTAGCTGCCCACCTGCCGTCATCTGAATTGTTTGAAATTGGCACTTGCGTTGTTAATTAAGATATCGAGAAATATAACTTAGCTGAATTATCTCATATTGGTGGTGCGATTATGATACGCAGTAATATACTAGGGAGCGTTGCAGATACAATAGAACAAAAGTCAATCTCAACGTGTGCCTGAGAGCACGGTCGCCCGTTCAGAGACTGGGTTAGATTCGCTACCAAGCCGGTGAAGAAGAAATGAAAGGGCAATTCTAGCGTTGGTTTACCCTAACGCTACAGAGAACCCATTCCAAATCAATATCAATAATAGCATAGTTTAGATGTAGCGAATTGACATGGCAAGTGTGCGCCAGCCAAGTGGTCCTGGCTTGACTTTGGGTGTCAATCATAATGGTGCATTGACGTTTGACGGTATCGCATTGACATTCGGTCATGGTAATTATCTTGATAGTGCGTGCATGCAGTCACGACGCAACGGAGATCCGTACGCTCGCATCAGCCGGCCAGGCCGAGGATTCTCGACAAAGGCGAATCGGAATGTCATGGTGGTATTGGGAGGAGAGGCGCCAGGGGTTAATCTATAAACCCGTTCGCAATCTCATCTGCATCACGCCAGCCCAGGTCAACTTCATGCGCTCGAATTCCTTGGGCAGTCCAGGGTGAGGTTTGATGCATATTACTGCCATGTATGTGTGTGCGCGCGCGTGTGTGTGTATGCGTGTGCCTGTGTGCTGCTGTATTATGACAAGTCGTAAAAGTTCCGAGCGACTTGTGTTTTGGGTGTGTGAGATGTACTGTAGATACGTATGCTCCCAAGCAAGCGGAGACGACGAGTTGCAGGCTTCGTCTCCCTGGTTCGGGATCCGCCTTGATTGGTGGATGCTGACTGACTGCATCATCAATCGACAAAAGGGCGTTGAGGGCGTCTTCAGCCTCAAGAACTTGATATGGAGCTTACGTGCTTACTTCCGGTCATTGGCGGGACTCGTTTCCTTCTCGAAGATTGTCATGGTTGCGTGTTCCGTCACACGGTGTAATAAGAATAGCAGAGCTGAGAGCCATGCATGATCGACGAACGCATCCGCATCTGTTCGCGCGCATCACGCCCATCTCGGCACATCTCATCACCTCGCAGCACCTGCAAGCCCATGAACACAGCCTGTTCACAAGTTTAGCCACGCTCTGTCGATCCTCCTTCCCGCGGCTTTGGTACTTGGGATTTACTTCCGTGCTGGCCCAGCCCTTGACGAGCCCTCATTCCCAACCTCCTTGTGCTCCAGAGGAAAACAGGGAGACAGGGACGGCGAAGGCGAAGACGCAGCATCCAAGACGAACTGTGAGAGTGTGCAATGAGTGAGGCGGTCTGCAAAGGGCGTGCTGGCGTTGATGTTTCGTGGTGGCGGTGACGATCGCAAAAGGGTGAGGCGGAAGAAGACCCTAGCTGTCGCTCGGCACAACGACGTTGCATCGGCACAAATGCAGAATCTTCACAATTGGGCGCGGTTTGCCGCTCAAACACAATGGATGGCCATGGTCTACGCGATAAAAAAAAGAATGCTTCTATACTGTACAGAACCAACATGCTTTGTACATTGGGCTCGTGTTGCTGCCCGACAGCCCAACGCCCGTCTGCGTTGTCGTCTTGTCTGTTCCCAACAACTAGCTCGCGCCCCGAATTTGGGTAGACAGGACGACTTTCGCCGCCCAACCGTCAATCCTGAACACCTGCCTGTTCCGTCTCTTAGCCGTAGCCTCACCGGAAAGCTGGAGATCACTCCCTGTTCATGTTCATGCCCACCCTCAAACCATCCATTGCTTCGCCACATGAATCATTACGTGTTCCTCGCGGAAGACTGACCGATGCCAGCACCGGTCCATCTATTGTTATTAGCCCACCCAGACTGCAAAAGAAAGCATACTAAAAAGCCCAAAATCCAGATTGCCTCCCGTATTCCCTGTCCAGCAATTCCGCATGATGGTACAGCCAGAGGGCCTGAATACCCACATCCTATCTAATGCACAAGATCCGAAGAAGATGAAACCGGCTGGTGGCGTTAATAGTCATACATGTGATTGAATCCCGAAATGCTGAGCAGCGCGTAGAAAAGGTATCGTCTGGGGAAAGAAAAAACAGCCATGCGAAAGCGGTGAAGAAGAAAACAGACAAGGAAAACAAAGTTGTAGACTGCACGAGACATGGTTGTGGGTGTGGGTCGAGGTTGTATTATCGTCGTCGCGATGAAGAGGCGGATGGGCGCTGAGCAGAGCCGCCACTGCCGCTGCCGCCGCCGATTTCGTCGAGCTGGTCGAGGCAGGCAGTCAACACTGGGGGAGAAGTTAGTCTGCGGAGCAAATGGCAGAGGGGCGGTCCGGGAACGCACTTGCAATGATTTCCTCCTCCCACACGCCCATCTGGTAGTCAACGAGCCCGTGCTTCTCCATGTTGTCGCAGTTCTTGACGAGCTGCGTGCCCATCTTCTCGAGGAAGTCGTACTCGATCAGCGACTGCGGCGGCTGCGGGCGCTGGCCGCTGTTGGCGACTTTCTGCACGAGCTCGGTCTGCTTCTGGAGCAGCGAGAGCCAGCCGTGATTGAATTCCTCCCACAGCTTGAGGCGTTGCTGATAGTGATTCTCGTCGTCGCGCACTAGGCCTAAAGTCAATTCAGCTGCTCGTCCCGCCACACGCGGTCGGGGCACTCACCCAGCGTCTCGGCCCAGTGCAGCAGCCAGTCGGACAGGCGAAACAACTGCGCGGCGGCCTCGCTCAGGCGGTCGTCGCGGATGTACTCGAACGTCTTCTTCAGCTCCGTCTGGTAGTTGTTGTAGAAGTCGTCGTACTCGTTGCCGCCGGTGCTGTGCTGCTGGTCGCCATAGGCAGGCTGCTGATATCCGCCGGGAGCGGTTGGCTGGTGCGGGTCCGTCATGCCAGCTTGCGTGTAGGCCGGTGCAAGCGACTCTCGTCCAACCGGCGCTGGCTGTGCTGTATATCCCAGCGAGGGATACTGGGAAGGAACGTTTTGCGTCGCAATGGACGGGGCAGGCGCGCTCGTGGGGCCACCCTCGCTGGGCACGGCACCGTAGTATTGCGGTTGTGCAACACCAAAGCTTGTGCCTAGAACCTCGATAGCCGAGTCTCTGTTCTGATACTGTTGTACGGGCTCGTACTGCGACGCTCCCGCTGCCGGCGTCTGCGCGCCTGCCACATTGTACATGACGCTCTGCCCATACTGCGGATACTGCTGCGATGCGCGCTGCGGATGTTGCGCCTGCTGCTCGGCCCCGTAGTCTTGCGCGCCGTACGATACGCCCGACTGCTGGATGCCTGGGCCGACGAACTGTGAACCTTCTCCGTAAGCGTAGCCGTAATTTGACGTTGGGCCGCTGCGGCTGCTGCTTGCTGAGGGCGCAGAGACGGACGGAGTGGTCAAGGGCGTCTGTCTGAAGCGGTCGGATGCGCTTACCACGGGATACGAGGCCTGTGGCTGCTGCAGCAGCGTGCCTGGCTGGCTCGCATAACCTGGGTTCTGCCGTGGCCGTCGCTCATTGTCCATCCCACTCAGCCGGCTTTTGAGCTGCACGTTGAACCGCGGCTCGACTGCCCTATACGCCGAGGGCGACACTGGCGGCGTCGCGTAGTTGGCCAGCTTGGGCGGTCAGAAGGAGCCTGGCCGTGACCGTGGACGGCGACGCGGGTTGGTGAGGGGAAGGGGATGCGGCGGAGACACTTCTCCTCTCTGGCTGGAAGCCCGCTCACTTCACAGGGACAGTAGTCGTGGTACGTGCAGAATGGACGGTGGGAAGTGGAGGACTGCGTGTTGGCAAGGTAGTCGTGAGTGTGAGTGCGTGTCTCTGGTCACGTCGGTCGGGTGATGTCGATATAGAATTATAGAGTCCAGACGAATGATATAAACACAGCCCTAGCCCATCACTCGCAGAGCCAATGGAGCCCAAGGCCTCGCAATAAGCAGCCGGCGCAGAAGCCTCACTGACGCGAATGCCTTCGCAAGGATATCCTCGGTCTGCAGTAACTGGGAAGCCCGGAATGACGGCGTCCCGATCCGGAAATGCTGGAGAAAACGTCGACTGTGGTGGACCTCGCAGACACGTAGGCAGATGCTGACAGGACGGCGGCGTAAAAATCCAACGTGGGGAATCCTAGGATATGATGTGCGTGATATGCGTGATGTCCAGGCACACCGGAGCAATATGTAGGGTTCTCCCTGCACGCCTTGGGGAGCCCAAACCAGGCGACTTTTGGGAGATCGTCTCAGATAGCTCAACGCTCTGGTCCCGGTCGGTGGCCCTAATTAACTGCTAAGATGCGTTGGCGTTTTCACGATAGTGTAGTCTGGCACGCGCACAGGCGATATGGAGCAGGTGCAGCGCAGGTGAAGCGTCCGGTCCAAGTCAAGACAAAATGTGTGACAGAGCCGTGCTCTATTTGTCAAAGCGAGGGAGAAAAATAAAAGGCGACGTTTTGAAGAAACAAGGCTTCAATGAAAGGATGCGAGCAGGAAACGACCCATTGGGCAGTGAGCGGGACGTATAAGGAAGTTTGCGTCACGGGCGGCGATGCGCGGGTACTGATTCCAAGACGGCGCTCGCCGGCATATAAAAAGCACAATGCCTGTAAAGGTTTTGGCGAGAGAGCGGACGTGCAAGAAGGTGTGTGTCGAGAGAAGGGTGGGGAGAGATGGAAGACGGGAAAAGCCACATTGGTCTAGCAGAGTATCAGAGTGAGGGAGAGGAAGCAAAAGAAAAGGGAAAGGTGCCCACGCCAACGCCAACGTGCCGCGGCGGCGAACAGAGAGCAATAAAAATAGGGCCGGGCGGCTGGGGAGGACAAGAAGGAATTGGAGAACGAGCCAGGCCGCGTTCCTGAGAGATGGGTGTGGCTTTGCGTCGGGGAGCGGAGGGAGAGAGACGGAGATGGAGAGAGGCAGCTCAATAAGCTCTGGACGGCAGGCAACGTACCTGGCAAAGTCTCCGATATCCAAGTCAATTTGGCGGGGGGGGGGGGACGAGGCCTACGAAGAAGGCCTGTTCATATGTATGGTTACAGATCGCCCTCGATCCGCACAGTCGCCATCTGCTGCTACATATGCGAAGGAACTCCTCCAGCTGCGCTTGGCGGCCGGACGGCGACATGGGGCCGCACATGGCTGTGATTACATGAGCTGAGCAGCTCAGAAGCTCCTGTGGTCCTCACGTCCTCTCACAGAGAGAGCCTGCGCTGCGTCCTATGCTGTGCTGCACAGGCACTAAGCTGGGCAGTCGGGTCTCTCGCCGGGACTCGTGTCAGAGGTGTTTCATGCATCGAGGATTACAAGTAATTAGGCCGCACGCGGATGTGAGGCGGGGAGCTGATTCGTTTCGCTGGTTGCCAAATCATCAGACGGCTGTCGAACCTTTACAGGGTCATCATGGTGGTGGTGGTGGTGTTGCTGGAACGCAGCAGATTGGCATTCCAGTCGCATCGCGCCCGTGCGTCGAGTCGGGATTTCAGACCATCATTTCGGCATCGAGCGCTCGCCCACGCAAGCAACGAACTCTTTCTGATGCGGGGCCGATCAGAGGCCTTTGCTCCGTTGCCTCACTCGCCGATCGCTCTGTGCCTCTGCAGGTCCTCTGGTCGTCGTGTTCGCCCTCCCAGGCCGCAATTGCATCTGCACGTACAAAGTCGGTTGCAACATGGACGGCGCGCGCGCGACGAGTAGTCGTCGGATGGTCTCCTGCACGTCTCAGTGGCCATCCATCCGCATCTTACGCATCCTGTGACACTTTTCTGATGCCCTAGCCGGTGCAGAAGAAAACATGGAAATCCGCGCCCTCACACGCGAGCACCACGCTGCGGTGGACATGGTCATGGCGTTATCTCCGCCCGTTGCACATACACTAGATGGACATCGTACATGTGCGGTATGTAAGTAGGTCTGTATGTATGCATGCATGTATGTGTGTGTGTAGCTTGTCGCAGCCACAAACTGTCTTCCTCACGACGCTCTTGGCAAGGATCTCCTGGACCGACCAGCCTTCTCGAAGGCGTGTAGAACTCCTCTGCCTCAAGGGGGGGGTGAAACGGGGGGCGTTCTGGTCGGGTGGATTTGGCATCCTGGTCGTGTTGAGGTCAGAGACGAGAGGAGCGCGTCATCCGATCCACGGCGATCCGTCATCGTCATCGTCATCCTCCTCGTCCTCCTCATCCTCATCCTCATGTTGCAAAGCTGAAATTACAGGCGCGTGCTTTTCGAGAAGGTTTCGCCTCCTACCAGAAGGCCGAGACGAGAGCGAGAATCAAAAGACCCGGTGCCTCACGCCCACGCTCACCCTCGCGTCCAGTTGGACGGCCGCCTTGCGCAGTCAATTCGTGCTGTTCAGAGTATGTACGCGGATACGATACGGCCGTTCATCTGCTCGCTCTAGCGGTTAGGGCTGCTGGCGCAAGATTACCGGCGGTCCCTCCACGCCAGGTCAGATCGATGCGCATCTGCTGCGAAGCGAGCAAACGTCGCGACTCACGATGCGGAGGCTGTAGGGCGAGTGAATTGATTGGCCGATACTTTCCCCCATTGGTCTTCATTGAATTAATTCATCGGCCAGCGCTCAAGAACAGGCCCGCACGCACGCACGCACGACAGGCCCTGTGTCTGACGCTTCTATTCGCCCTGAGCGACACCTCCACGGCTGTGAATTGTTCATCAGCGGTGCTGATCATGGACGCGGCTTTGGATTTTGACTTTATGCGTGAGGACAACGGTCTCATCTCACCGAGTGCCTGAACAGGGAGCCTGTTCCTCCAACGCACCGACAAATCGGCACAGGGATGCACCTCCTGGCCGCACACGACGAGCAGCACCTCAGTCTTGAATGCAGAGAAAAGGGAGAGTTTCCGCCCCCCCTATTTCTTCGTCCAGCGCAGATGAATGGCCACCCACGCGTCTTTGCTCCGCACTCTAGCGGTTGGCGATCACAAATGAATGACAAGGACTCCAAAAATCGGATGTTTTCCACCCTGCAGGTACTTGCGGCCTGGCTGCACTTGCATCCCTTGTTTATGCATACATACTTAGCACCTTAGGTACAAATATGTATTTAGTCGTAGATGATGATGCAGGGATGCTGAGTAGCAAGGAGCTGAGTGGCTACCGTCCGGTCGGAGAGAGACATGTTCGAAATCATGCTGTATCTAGCTGTCTTTCTTGAATCCGAGGCAGTGCCGAGAAGACGCGGACGCGGGTTTGGTTTCGTTTTCGTTTGCGTTTGCGTTTGCGTTTTCCTTTGCTCTCTTCCTGCGCAGGCCGCCATGTACAGAATGGATTTACTTGGAAGCTTACACATGCAGGCACACAGGGTCGTGGTCACGGAACTGCTATTGAAACCATGCGCTTGCTTTTGCGAGCTTAACATGTTTCGACCCGCTTCGTTGGGGGAGTGGTGTCCGGATTGGATGGAGCAAATGGTGAGGCGGTAGGTGGCAAGGCGACCATGACCTTAGACTGCTTGCGATATGGCGCAATGCAAGAAACGGCTGAGAAAAGCGGTTCAACGGCCAGGCTAACAGCCATTCACGCAAGCAACGGTCCGATTGTCAATTAAGAAACGCGGGAAGTCGATTGTGATGGCAGGCTGACCGGAATTGTTACAATCGCTACGCTAATAGCAGCATAGCTGCCCAATATACAAAGGTGATGTACACGACGATGAAACCCCAGCCTCCCTCAACGCTTGACCCAGGTAGGCATCTTGCGCGCCTTGACATGGCCAGCCTTCTTCCTCTCGACTTTTCTCGGATCGCGGGTTATGCAGCCAGCTGAAGCAGGGATGTTAGCGCTGGCCACAGCAACCAGAACGGGGACGTTTGGAGCACACGCAGACCATGTGCGAAACGAGCATTGCACGTGCGCATGAACGAAAAAGTATTCATAGACGCAAATCGCTCAGAGCAAACAAGGGAGGAGGAAGTGGGCACGGGAAAAAGAACTCACCCCGTCGCAGTGCAGGTTTCAATGCCGGTTCGTGCACAAGTAGTGCCTTTGCTACGGCCAATGTCATGGCTTCCGCTTGTCCTGTGGTTCCCCCGCCTGTAACCAGACCAAAAACGTTGTACTTGTCGAGGCGCTGCGTCGCCTTCAAAGCCCAGACGGCGCTTTCGCGATGATGCAGACGGCCAAAGAAGCTGGAGAGAGACTGTCCGTTGATCAACACATCGCCTTCGCCCTCGACGAGGAAGGCCACGGCAGAGGAGGTCTTCCGGCGGCCAACGCCCCTGGCACGGCCCCATTCATCTAGCACGCCTGGCGCTGGCACGTGGTCGCCCGGCTGGGCGTCCTTCTTGTACCGCCGCATGGCCTGCATCACCTCGTCGGGCATCAGCGACGGGTGTATGCAGTTGAGCCTGCGTAGGATATGTAGCATCTTGTGGAAGCGCTGCGTCTTGACGGGCTCGTTGGTCATGATGCGGTACTGGTCGATAGTCTTCCAAGCCACTTTGGGCGCTTCCGAGTTGGGGACGGTGGGGAGGGTGGCCACTCTACGAAGGAGGGCGGAGAGGCTGATGAAGTCGTCGGTGAAGGTGGGCTTCGCACTGAAGTAGGATGGCGAGGCAGGCACCACGCGCAGCGTCTGCAGCAGCTTGTTGGCGCGCTGCTCGCCGCCATCGCCAGGCGTGTCGGTCTCGGGGAGGGCGGCCTCGATGCCAGGCGTGCTGAGCGTGTCCGCTGAGGAGAAGTCTATGGGGGGCGCGGCGTCGAAGGGCTCGTTGCCGACGGGCGGCACTGGCGTTGTAGAGAGGATCCGCCGCGCCGTTCGGGGGCAGAAGGGCTGCGGGCGCGGTCGAGGGAGGGCGATTCGCAGGCGGTGGAAAGCCGTCCACAAACCCTGCGGAAGGTCGCTGGGTGCCATGGCGTGCTGCGTGGGGACCGTGGATTGTTGCTGAGGGTGAAGCTCTTCGGCTCTCAGTCTGTCTGTCCGAGTCTCCGCCAGAAATTCTGAGCCACTCCAGCCGGGCCCAGCCGCCTTACCCTTTAAGGCTGGCGGCGTCGGAAGAATTGCGCACCGCACAATGGCTGCCCAGCCTGCCACTCTCATCCACCCCCAAACCCCACCTTGCCCATTGCCAAACACGCAGAAAACTTTTGTCGCCCCTCTGTGTCTTCCTCTTCTTCTTCTTCGTCCCTCCTCTCCCCAACCAGAACCACATAGATACCCCATCCATTTCTGCAGTCATGGCTTTTGGCAAACTCTACAGCTACGAGGTGTGTCTTCACTCCCCCTCACCCCGCCCACCGCCTGCGGTTGGTGCTTTGGCTAACCCACGGGGCCGCCTAGGGCAACCCGCGCACCACATCGCTGCTCGCCGTCGCAAAGGAGAATGGCCTTGACCTCGAGTTTGTCGCCACGGAGCCCGCAAAGGGCGTCTCCACTGAGTACCTCAAGCTCAACAAGCTCGGCAAGGTGCCGACTTTCGAGGGCGCCGATGGTTACGTGCTGAGCGAGGCCATCGCCATCGCCGTCTACCGTGAGTACACCCCCCGAGCCCAATGCCTGCCCTCGTCGCGCAAAAGGATGAGATTGCCTTTTACAGTTATCCCTGTCTGAACCACGCTGTTGAGATTTTGTAATCTGATTTATTTCGTCGCCGTTGTTGTTTCTACGCCTCCCCGCTAGCTGCCACGGTGACTCAGGCTAACCGACGTGCTTCTACAGTGACCTCCCAGAACGAGAAGACCACCCTGCTCGGTAAGACCAAGCAGGACTACGCTTCCATTTTGCGGTGGATGTCCTTCGCCAACACCGAGGTCCTCACCCCCCTCGGTGGCTGGTTCCGCCCTATCATCGGCCGCGACCCGTACAACAAGAAGAATGTCGAGGAGTCACAGAAGGCCGCTCTCAAGGCCGTCCACGCCCTGGAGGAGCACCTCCTTACCCACACTTACCTTGTCGGTGAGCGTCTGACTCTTGCCGACATCTTCACGGCCTCCATCATCGCCCGCGGTTTCCAGTATTTCTTCGACGAGTCATGGCGTGCCGAGAACCCCAACGTCACCCGTTGGTACGAGACTGTGTACAACGTGCCCAGCTATGCTGCGGTCGCCGGTAAGCTTGAGTACATCAAGGAGGCCATCAAGAACGTCCCGCCCAAGAAGGAGGCTGCCCCCAAGAAGGAACAGCCCAAGGCTGCTCCCAAGCCCAAAAAGGAGGAGGCCGACGATGACGAGGACGGGAAGCCCGCCGCTCCCAAGGCCAAGCACCCGCTTGAGCTGCTGCCACGCGCAACATTCGTCCTTGATGAATGGAAGCGCAAATACTCCAACGAGGAGACCCGAGAGGTTGCTCTGCCCTGGTTCTGGGAGAATGCGAACTTTGAGGAGTACTCCATCTGGAAGGTTGATTACAGGTACAACGACGAGTTGACCCTCACCTTCATGACGTCCAACCTGATTGGTATGTTGGGTCTACGCCCTCGTATTGTGATGTCATCTGCTGATCGTTTACTTTTCAGGTGGTTTCTTCGCCCGTCTCGAGGCTTCGCGCAAGTACATTTTCGGAGCTGCTTCTGTGTACGGTGTCGCCAACGACTCCATTATCAAAGGTGCTTTCATCATCCGTGGTCAGGAGGCTCTTCCCGCTTTCGACGTCGCTCCCGACTACGAGAGCTACGAGTTCACCAAGCTCGATCCCAAGAAGGCCGAGGACAAGGAGTTTGTGAATGACCAGTGGGCGTGGGACAAGCCCATCACCGTCGACGGCAAGACGTATGAGTGGGCCGACGGCAAGGTGTTCAAGTAAGCGCTTTCTGCAGGTAGGCGCGGTGGTTTGGTAATGATGGGACGAATGTTACGATTTCGTAATTGATGCGGGCATGAGGGGACGAAGATGAGGTCTGGGGTGGAACGGAACTGGCCAGGTTTGGGTTGCTATACAAGAGCTGCTACCCTGTACAGGTCGCCCGGGACCGAGATTAAAAGTCGAAACAATTGAGCTTGTTGCCCAAGGCATTCTTCTGTTCACGTGCAACTTGACAAGGCGATGTTTTTTCACTTGTATGGGCAAGCATCGGACAGAAGCTTGGCTCTCTTACCCCGCATTCATGGCTTCGATGTGCGACATGGGGACCTTGGAACTAGAATCATGCTGGTGAGCTTCCAGCGCTGCCGGTGTCATTGTGTCTATGCGCACGTTTCGAGGGGCCATTCCATCTTCCTGTCTTTGAGCCGGGTCTTTGGGTCACACACGGATAGCAATACATACGCCTGACATGACCGATAGCCGATGTTTGGGAAGTTGGCTGTGCGACACGACCGTCCATCCCCTTGACACTATCACTATCGCCATCTACGCTATCCAAGGAGTCTCTGCTGTATGCATGGAGCAAAAGCGACGACCTATTGATAATAGGCCAATTAACACCCACCCAAAGCGGCCCCAAGCCTGAGGCCGACATGCACGGATGAGGCGGACATTCTGTGGCTTGTTTTGGGAGGATTCCTCGTTCTGATTGGCTGGGTGAAGAAGAATGCGTCTCAAACGGCCGGCGAATGCGTCCGTTCCTGTTGTTCTGGACATGTTGGTCTTTCTTTCAACCTCGCCTCAAACCTCCAGGTCGGTCCTCTATGCTCTTCACCGCCTTGCGCTCACGTTCACATTGGCCAAGTGTGGAAACAAAAGACAAGGCGTGGGAGCGTCGCAAAGAAACACTCGACTGCCGGGCCTGCTGGATAGATCGAAGCGAGGAGTGACATAGGGCGAGCTGTGCGACCGCTGCTGTGCAGCTACAGACTGTTTTGTGGGCACGCAGTCGACCGGATACCTGCACTCACGAGGGGGAAGCAAGCAAGCAAACGCTGTGCGACGGGACTCGAAACTCTCATCTGCCTTATACGCCTGCGCTGTAGTTGCTTGGACTGCTGCTCTCGGAGATTGGAAGAAAAAGCCAAAAGATTCGGGATTCGGTGTAAAAAACCAAGTCTTGTCTCGCGTGCGGAAGGAAGAGCCATCCGAAGCTAGCTGGTTGGTTGAGTTCCTGGCCGCTTTGGAGAAAGTTTCCTTGCTACAATTGTGGGGCCGAGACATTTCGCCTGGGCTACAAAGAAGTAATTTGCCATTGGAGATCTGGAGGGACTGGAGCACGAGTAGGGCTGAGACTAGGCCACGCAAACGACTAACGACGTTGTGCGGAGAGAGAGGTGTTGCTGTTGTTGTTGTTGACAAACGAAGACTGAATGGCGGCGATTAGAGGAAGAAAAGAGAGCGATTCGCATGTGCAAATGAGGCGGACTACTGGGCATTCGAATGAGCCTGCGATTCAGGTCATCTGTTTGGTATGTATCCTTTCACGACGGATTGTATGCACGCGTTCCATTGTGTAGCATCAACCACAGGAACTCAACCTTCCCACATGGAGAAGACAGAACACTGACACTCCCAGGGTTCTGGCGGCGGCCCCAGTGAAGACAACGTAACTGGCTTTCTTATCCGCTCTACAGCCTCCAAATGGGCCAAAAACTCCGTACTGGCCGTAGACGCAGGTTCGCATCTCGCAGCCATCACGCGCATCCTCGAAACCCACTTCCCACTAGTGTCTGGCTCGGAACTGAAACAAGTACCTCAACCACGGAACGGTAACCATGAACGAAGCCTCGAAACGCCCTCTCCAGGTACCGCACAAGTGTCCTCGATATCCGACTCAGACTCCAGCCTTGATTCGCCTGGCTCGGACGCTAGCCCGGAGTCTGTATGGACGACGTTGAAGCATGGAGCTTTTGCGGGCTTACCCTTTCCGAATGCCAGTGCGAGGGCGAATGCGTTACATGTGGTCAGGGAGCACGTCTCTACATACCTGATCACGCATCCGCATCTTGATCACCTGTCGGGATTTGTGATTAACACAGCCGCCTTTCATAACACGTCGCGGCCAAAGCGATTAGCAGCCCTTCCCTTTACCGTGAATGCAATCAAAGCCCACATCTTCAACAACATTGTCTGGCCCAACTTGACCGACGAAGACGGTGGTGTAGGCCTAGTGACCTTCCAACGCCTCGCTGAAGGTGGTAACATCGCGCTTGGCGAAGGTAGTGGACGAGGGTATATCGAAGTTTGTGACGGGCTAAGTGTGAGGGGCTTCAAAGTCAGTCATGGACACTGTATGCGTGGGCCTGTCCACGTCCATCGCGGGTCTATTCCCAATATCTCCGAGACTTCGAGTATGGGCATCCATCGTGCTTCTACTCACCACACACTTGACCATCCAAATCCTGCGATTGCAGAAGGGCGCGAACAAAGATCACTCAGCTTCTCGCTCCCTACGCAGAGCGCACCGGGTACTCCTCTCTTTACCGGTGAGCCAGGACGTGGCAGCAGCAACACTGCCACCGTCAACGAATGTGTCATTGACAGCACCGCCTATTTCATCCGGTCCGAATCCACCCCGCACACGCCCACAAAAGAAGTCCTAATCTTTGGCGATGTAGAACCTGACTCCATCTCTCTCTCCCCCCGCACGGCTCATGTATGGGCCGAAGCCGCGCCCAAGATTGCCGCTGGAACCCTCGCAGGTATCTTCATCGAATGTAGCTACACGAACATGCAAGGTGATGCTGTTCTCTATGGGCACCTTGCGCCTCGACATTTGTTAGCAGAGCTGCAAAATCTGGCCGAAATGGTTAAGGAGGCCAGGAAGGAATATGAACTTGTCAAGGAGGAGGCAAGGAAAGGGAGGAAGAGGAAGAGGGTCAGTAATGGGCTACTCTCTATAGCTGCCGATGGGACGACTGCGGGTGAGGAGGTGGGAAGAAAACCGACACGGTCACGAACGCACACGGCGTCGAAAGATCACGATGAGGAAGCCATGACTGATTACGCTACTTCGCCTACTCCAGGTCCGACCGGTCGAACGGTTGGTGCGGGAACGCATACTCCCACACGCGCCTCGGCCCCTACTGTGCTTAATTTCAGCGGTGTGAGCGCAGAACATAGTAAGGCGCTGCTTGCGGCTGCCTTCGATGCACCGCTCAAGGGTGTCAAGATCGTTATCATCCATGTGAAAGATAGTTTGGCAGACGGTCCACTAATCGGAGATGGCATCCTAAGGGAGCTAAAAGAGGGGGAGAAGGAATTGATGGATAAAGGGAAGGGGTTGGGATGTGTCTTCGAAATTGCGCAGGGTGGTGGCAGTCATTGGTTTTAGACAGGCAATGGAGAGATTGGGGATGGATTGTGGGCTAATGTAGATGGTCCAGTGTAAGATGAAACGAATGGTGTACTGGTGGTAAACATTTGGTATTGTTTTGTTACATGAGCGATCCGGGCTTCGGCTCAGCTTTTCTTGGACAATATCTGGCGTTACATCTTAGAAGAATTTAAGTCCTCTCCCCGAGGTAGTACATTAGCGGTGTTTGTACGAGTACAAGTGGTATAGCGTACGTTTAGCTTTTCATGCCTACAAATCCAATCTATCCTCAAACGAAACCTGGGCTCTATGGTGCCAATAATAGCAAACATTTTTATGTATGTGATGATGATAAGGTCTCTGGTTGATGATGCAACTTTGCGTGTGCATTGTTCGCTTATCAAATACGATGAGTTAGTGAATTGAGATTATATTTAACCACTCAGCTTCGCTAGCTTGTATTCTAAACAGCATACATGTATACTTTGAAGATGAATGTTTCTATGACGCCTCACTTGCTGTCTTACCCACTATCCTACAGATATAACATCACAGCACTTGAAATACTAGCAGCAACGTAAGCAACATCCTGTCGTCCTAATGTCATGTAGTAGCGAAGTCGTAGTCGGTGAACCACGAAGTAGGATTTGTACTAGTAGTCACCGTCGCGGTTCCAACAACAAGACTACGAATCTTCATAGCTAACAAAGTAGGTAGAGGACAGTGCCCCCTGGTTGATGCTTTGCTTTAAATGATAGGGAAAACTTCAATTGTATAGCCAGTACTAACGATACTATTCTAGGCGTAGGTAGGAGCCATGTTGGAGAAGGTAGGGACGAGAACGGCAAAAGAATCGATATCTGTGGACATTTAAATAAAGGTCTATGTAGTTGAGAGTGGAGCTTAGCCTAGACTAATAAGCGAGCGGTTACGATGCGGAGTTGTGGAGTAAGTACGGAGGGATAGGAGGAACGAATAGGTAGATATCGTTGATAGTCAGGTAGAAAGGCTCGTGGTTTAGGTATAGACCTAATTCAGCGCCTGTTTAGCGTTATTCTTCATTCTACTACTTTTTACATACTAAGCAGTAGCATCACCATTGCATCTTACGTCCATATATCACTACAATAACAAGCTGATATTATGATACACCCTACTGATTCATGCTGGACTTGTTAGCTTCATGCTATAAAAGTAGATAGATACGGGGTATTGGTGGGTGACTGCTGGATTGTGAAGTTGGTGTTGATTGATTTGATGATGCGTGTACTGGGACCAATCCATGGTACAGTATGTAGTTAATTAGCCCTGAAATGCCGATATACCGATGCATCGATATCCGTATGAGTCATTATGACATTAAACCTATTTGAGTGATTACCCTGCTCAGCCTTCTGACTACTAATTATGACTCAGTTCCCTAGGCTCATACCTGCAAAGTATTCAGGTTTACCCTCTGGTGGAAGCTCTAGACCTGGCGCATTAGAATGATATTTAAAGGATCAACTGGTCCACGCATAGAGTATATAAGGCCGAGCAATTAATTCACTACCTTAGTCGCAAGCATATTCAATTAATATCTCTGTTATTCCATCACCACCAAAGCAATGCTAAGCGCTATGTCCGCCAGCCTGGACACTCACACCGATAACCAGGCTGAGCAATCCTCCTCCCCACGCATGTCAACAACCTACTTGTGCATTTCGTGCCAGATTTCCTTCCATAGTAGTCAGGAGCAGCGCATACACATGAAAGACCCATGGCAGTACGTTGGAAATGTCACGACTATGGTCTGGATGCCGAGCATTGACATCAGAGCAGCGTATACAACATCAAGCGGCGCATTGCATCATTACCTCCAATTTCGGTCGATGTCTTCGACATACAGGTCAAGAAAAAGATTAAGGAGAATATTGACGTTGGCGAGCCATGTACCGGTAGCAGAAGCAGCAGCGACATCGACGAGGAGAGCTCGGACAACGAGGGCGAGCAAAGCGCGTCGCCCTTCCAATGTCTGTTTTGCAGCCAGAGTTTCGCAAGGGACGACGCCGGCTTCACATCTAACCTTGAGCACATGCGTATGGCCCACGGGATGTTCATCCCAAATCCGGAGATGGTGGCAGACATGCAGAGCTTCGTGAGATACCTGGACACGGAGGTCCGAGTGTGGCACGAATGCCTCTACTGTGGCGCTACGAAGTCCTCAACACCAAGTATACAGAGCCACATGAGAGACAAGGGGCACTGTCTTTTGAACTTGGATAGAGAACCGGAACTTGCCGACTTCTGGGAGCCGCCGCGATGGGTTGAAGGGGACGCCACCGCCGCACTGGAGCAGGATCGCCCAACCAACCTGTCAGCAACAGAAATACACTTCGCGTCTGGCAGGGTGATCAGCTCGAGACACGCTGCTCCAGTGGCTGGAAAGTCGTCTAGGAAAAGGGGCTTTGCGGCATCGACGGTGAGAGCTGTGATGCCGAATCCCGAGAATGCAGAATCGTCGCCGTTGGTCGCCGGACCGCAGCTGGCGTCGGGACGACAGTTGACACGTCGTGAAGAGTTGAGTATAGTAGGCATTTCGGTGCAACAACGCCAGGCTCTCGTCTTGGCCGAGAAGAAGGCGCAGAGGAATGAGGCTGTGGCTCGCAAGGCGAGAGATTGGGTATATGCGAAGGGGGCGAACTCGCAGAAGTTTGACCAGATAGATAACCAGATGAAATGGGGCAAACAGAATCACAAACTGCTACCCAGATAGGTGTTGAATGTATTTTGATAGATCGTCTTCGTCTCCCGTGCTCCCGCTTTGTAACACATCATCCTCTTTTCCCGCCAAGCTCGAGTATATTAACAATTCGTACACCTTCTCCGACAAGTCAAGAGTTATTCGACTTGGTATAATGGTAGTTATATTTTCGACACATGTAGATACTATGCGAAGCACTGGTCCCAATGCCCGCCGCTCCTCGCGAAACTCTGGCTCTCCACAAATCTACCCAACTTGCATCGCCCATACTCATCCCCCCCACAAAACTTCAGCGGCACAACCCGGTCATTAATGGCAATTCTCACAAACTCTTCATCCTCGCCACTACACTTCAGCTTCTCCACATACATCCTCGCCGCAAATGCCACGGTCCAAGACGCCGAAAATCCACCCGTCTTTTCGGTGCCCTGCACCGTCGTATTTGACAGCGGCTGAGTCTCATTATACAATCCAAGCGCGGCAAAGATGGCGCTCATGTCGTTGTCGTGGGTGAAATCGGCATACGCCTTCCGGTCCAGAGGGAAGGTGGCGGGGTCCGAATCAAGCGTTGTGTTGGTGTTGGTGTGGTCGTTGACAGGCTGCTCAGTCAGACGGGCGATGAGTTCGTTGACGTAGCCCACACCCTGGGTCGGGCCGAGAGGGTTGCCATTGCCATAGCCGTAGTATTTCCCGAGCGACTCGTAGTAGTCGTATTGGTGCCACTCGTCTTCGGTGAAGATGCGGCAAAAGTCGGATATCGCGGCTGTGGGAGACGAGAGCGTGTCGAAGGGGCACAAGTCCATCAGATAGATGATCTCGGTCGCGGTGAGGTTCGTGCCGAGTTTTCCATTCACGCGGGACTGGATTGGCGGGACAAAGCTGGCCATCCAAATGGCTCGGGCATGGTCGCCGATATGGTCTAGCGGCCCTTGCTCGAATTCTGTGCAGATTTCGTGGGAGAGCGTGTTGTTCATGCCAGGGCCCTCGGGGATAGTGACATCAATCTTCCCCATTGTATCTCGCCTGCCCTCTTGCGCGAATCCGGCAAGCCACTTCTCTGCACTCTCCACCACGCGGTCCTGACCAGAGCTCCTTACAAACGGGGGCGGCGCATGCTTCTCGAGGAAGGCCTTGTATCTTCTGTAGAAATGGGCGCCCGAGTTGACCATCTCTTGCCTGCCTGCATCCGTCAACTGGTCGGCGCCCAGCGTGTAGTTGTAGTCCTTCAGGAATGCGAACTCGTCGGGGAACGCCGTGCTCGTGTTCTGGATATATCCGACGAGCCCACCGTACGCAATGGCCTTTTTGGCAGTGGGATCACGACCGCCATGGCGCGAGAGCACCGATGCAAAGCTCACGTCGCAGCCCTTGGGCGGCTCCACGGGGATGCTGGAGGGGACGGCGAACCAGAGCGCGTACTGCCCCCAAAAGTGCGTGATCTCAGGGCTGCAGCGATAGCCGTCGTCGATGGAGTCGCATGACTTGTTCTGGTTGTTCCCGCTGTTCCCGCTTGTGGGTGCGGCATGCGAACTTGGGAATACCGTCAACGACGTGGCGAGGGCGAGGGCGAGGGCGAGGCAGTTAAGCATACCTGGCGATGCCATAGATGACGAGCAGAGAGCCAAAAGCCACAAAAGCAATGGCAATCGAGCGGAATGTGGGTGCGCCGTTCTTGTAGTACTTGACGTACTTGGACGGCTTCGCGGAGGCAGGACTGCTATCTTCTTTGTCGTCCAGCGGTAGCTGTTGATACGACTGAACACGACGCCCGCCTTTTATCCTGCTCCAGAGGGGCGCCATGGGTGGTTGCAGAGCTCGGGGATAGCTGGTCAACAAGATATCTACATGGCGGGCCGGGCAGTCCAATCACCCGTCGTTTGAGGATGCGTGTATGTATAGCATCTTCTCGTTGGGGATGTTTCCGCCGTGAGATGATCACGTGTATCACGTGCCAGGGCTACTAAGTACTCCCCCTGATACTGAACATACGCCATGTGCTATACGCCCCTGTAGGCTAGGAGTAATGGCTTCGCCTCTATCTGATTAATTATCATTACTTTCATTTCGGTCGAACCCGCTTTCAATTCATCATCCAGCTCACCATCGACATAAAGGGTTAGATAGGGCTTGAAGTTCCACGTGACCCTTGTCTCACGAATGCTTACCGGTAGCCATGTCTGTGGACCGATTCGACAGCTTTGAAGAAGTCTCTAGCGCTGTTCAGGGGGGATGAACAACCAGGTGTGCCATAAGAATTGATCAACGCTGATTGGATTCTGGTTTCTCTAGGTGCGCATACGGAGTATACGGAGTAATAATTAGTTGAATCATATAGATAACCGAAGCCAGGACTAGATGCAGCATATGTTGCATCTAAACACATGTGGATGTAGCATAATGCATAGTTAATAGCACTACGGAGGAGCACTCCAAAAGTTCTTGCAGACCCCCTATTCAGCCAAGCCTACGCATGGATCACTAAGTAGGGGTAATAAATAGGGGTAAAATTTATCTAAAAATAGTATTTAGAAACTATAATATTGTCATGGTAACGTACTCTGTACTAAGACACCTATAGCACTCACCACCTAGCTAAGGCTCCTTGGAGAACACGAATTCTGGTTCTCTAAGGCCTATAAAAAACAACTGAGACGATTGGATAGCTTAAAGCTAGCGTTAAGGTCATGCGTTGAAGCACTAACCTATAGCTAGCCTATATAAGTAGATAGATTAGTTATTATGGATTAGGTGTATTATAGTAATCTAAAGGAGGTGAGAGTAACTAGTAATTAGCTTAGTATTATCTACTCTAGTATTATAATTGTTGTAGGTGGCCTATATAGAGCTAATTACCTAATTAGCTCTCTAAGAGTATACTAAGCTAAGCTTAGCTTAGCTTAGTCCTCTCTTATAGATTAGTAATACTTTTTTTTACTTTTTTTTATATATAGTCTTATCTAATTATAGAGCTTCTATAGCTTAGTAATCTACTCTAATTAATTACCTAACTTTTATTCTAGAGCTTTTTTTTCCTCTATAGTTATAAGCCTAGTACTTTAAATTTATAGTACTAATTCTTTACTATATTATCCTTAGCTACTATAAATATATAGTTATAAGCTCTAATTTTCTTATCCTTTATTAATTAGATAATCTAGAATTATTTTAACTATCTTTTCTAGCTCTTTTTATAGAGCTTAAGGACCTATCTACTTTATAAGCTTTATTAGAGCCTTTTTAGCCTCTATAAGCTTATCCTTAGCTAACTTTACTAGCTATAGATTATACTATATATAATATATATATATACTATAAGATCCTTAGATCTTATAGGGTATAACTCTTTTGCCACTATAGTTATAAGCCTAGTCTATAGACGCTACATTAGCAAGTAGTATATAGATTTATAGTAAAGTAGATAACTATTAGTTACCTTAGGTATATAGTATAGGCTAAAGTTGCTAGTAAGCTATACTACTACTATACCTTAGTATAGTAATAGCTATTATAGCGCCTAGTGCCTACGTAATCTATCTAGATAGGTAGCAAAGGTCTACTAGATTCACCCTTACTACTACTATAGCTAGAGGGTAAGCGCGTGTGCTGTAATTCTAGTAGCTATAGTATTCACGCTCCTACTATACTACTATAGCTAGGGGGTATATCACGTGTATATATACTATATAATCCTTGGATCTTATAGGGTATAACTCTTTTGCTACTATAACTACTTAGCCTAAGCTAGGTAATACCTCTATACTATTTACCTATTAATTTAGGGATTATAAAAGCTAGTTATTCTAGTTTATATAGTTTAAAGTTATAGTAATTAATAAGAATATCTAGCAGCATGTTAATCCTAATACTAAAGACTTAGGGATAATCTAAAAAAGCTACCTAAAGCTATCTATAAAGCTCCCTAAGGATATATTAGAGTACTATAGAGCGATAACCTAATACTAAGCTTTTAAAGTAAGTAGTTAGTTACTATAGTAAGTATATAGAACCTATAGAACTAGGTAAATATAATAGTTAACCTAAATCTCTTATAGCCTACTCTTATAGCCTATACTAGTAATAACAAGCCCTCTTTCTAGAAGCTTATTAAGGAGCTTAAAAAGGACTTTATACTAAGTAATATAAGTATAAAATACTATATTAGGGCTAAATATAGAGCCTACCTAGAGAAAGCTAAATATAGTTTATATAAGCTAGAAGCTTAGTATAAAGAGTAAAATATACTATTTCTTTAGGCTAAGGTATATAATTTATTAGAAGTTACTAGTTTACTAGGTATTTAGGACTTTCTTAAAATAATTATAGCATATATAGCCCTAGACTAGGGAAGATTAATATACTAGGAAATCCTTTAGGATTATATCCTTAATAAGCTAACTTAAAAGCTCTAGGATATTATTAGAATCTTTATAATATTTACTAAAGAATATATTTTATACTTAGCTAATAGTAGTTTTAGAGTATTTACTACGCTTAGAGCGTCTAGGGTACCTAGTAATAGTAGTAGGTAAGATTAACTATACTATAACTACCCCTATAATAGCTATAACTATTTTTAGCTTCCCCTAGAGTATTATAAGCTAGCTAGGGTAATTAAAGGTAAGTCTTACTTACCTCTAGAAGTTTAGAAAACTATCCTTATAAAACTATACTAAAATAAATTTAAGAGTTTGCAAAAGGTGCTTAAGAAGTCTAGTAAAAAAATCCCTATAAAACCTATAGAAACCCTAAGTAGATCTAATAGGCTTTTAGATAATATAAAAGAATTAGGTAGTTTAGATAGCTCTAATAAACTACTAAACTATCTAGGTAGTATTATTACTATTATACTTAATCTAGCTCTCCTTAGGGTAGTTAAGAATCTAGGGGTATATTTAATAACTAATTTTAATACTTACCTACTCTCTAAGAGTATTATACTAGATAATAGCTTAGCTATATACTTAGTAAATAGTATAGATAAGCTTAATCCTAGGTTATTTATTAAGAGTAAAGAGATTATAAATATTAAAGTAGGTACTTAGGCTTTTCTAATCTTAGGTATAGGGACTTATATAATCTAGGGCTTTATTAATAGGCCTTAAAGAGCTTATATAAAGAGCTTAATACTTACTAATATTACTATAGTTAAAGGATTTTATTTTAATATTATTTCTAAGAGCTAACTTAGGGATTAAGGCGTTTAGTATCTTAGTTTAGATAATATACTATATATTAGTAAGCTCTATAAGAGTATAGTACTAGCTACTCTCTAGTATTAGTATAACCTAACTTTTATTAAATATAAACTTCTTTCCTTTTACCTAATTATTATAAGTATAGTACTAGTAACTAACAAGCTTTAATTATAGGTAATATACCTAGGGATTAATTCTAAGGATCTATAGTATATAAAATCTAGCTATTTAGGACTAGTAGCTTTTAGAGCTCTGTTGCATAAGGCCTACCTAGAGCTAATCACGTGATTAGCTCTCTAAGAGCGCATTAAGCTAAGCTTAGCTTAGCTTGGTCCTCTTATATAGCTTAGAGGCACTTTTCTCTATTTTCCTTTATATATAGTTTTATCTAATCTAAAGCTTTTATAGCTTTAGTAATCTATTCTAATAGATTACCTAACCTTTAGTTCTAGAGCTCTATTTTCCTCCTCTAGTTATAAGCTTAGTCTATAGACGCTATGTTAGCAAGTAGTGTATGGATTTATAGTAAGGTAGGTAACTAATAGTTACCTTAGGTATATAGCATAGGCTAAAGTTGCTGCTAGCTATATACTACTATACCTATAGCATAGCGATAGCCCTTATAGCTAGGGCCTAGTACCTACGCAATCTATCTCCTAATAGATAGGTAGCAAAGGTCTACTAGATTCACACTTACCTACTACTATAGCTAGGGGGTAAGCATACGCTATAATTCTAGTAGCTATAGTATTTATACTCCTACTATACTACTATAGCTAGGGGGTATATTATATGTATATATACTATAAGATCTATAGATCTTATAGGGTATAACTCTTTTGCTACTATAATAGTATAATTATAATATTATACCTCTAAGTAGATACTAGTTAGAGCTTTTAGCTAATACTCTATTACTTATATAATATAATACTTTCTATTACCTTTTATTAACTTATATATAATGCTATCTACTATATATACTAGTATAAGTTTAAATTTATAGTATACACCTAGTTGCTTTATATATTTAGCTAGGGGGACTACTTTAACTTCTAGTAAGATAGATAGAGAGGTAGTTAATAGCTAGAGGATTTAATATCTAGAGATATAATAGAGTAGTTATCTAGTAGCTTAGTAGGTATTTGTTAATTATATATCCTATTCTAGTCCCTTAATTTATTTTAGGCCCTGTTTCCTAAATCCTATTTTATTCCTCTATATACTATTATATATTGCGAAGACGATGATTTAGGCGGCATATGGTAAAGCACACGTGATACTCTTCGCTAAATCATGGTGGGGCATAGCCGCAGCCAGTTCTTCATGTGCGACCGTTGGGCACAAACTCTACATGATTTTCTCAAACGATTCTTTCGACTCTTTGCTAGTCACTTGCACAATCCAGAAAGTCTCTTAATGTTTTGAGCCTACGATCCAAATCTCTTGCGCTTCTTGCTGCTTGCCTCTATCTAAAAAGTCGCACACAAGTGGTGAGTATCTGCCGAGTGTCCTATCTATAAGAATGAAAGAAACTAACGTGTCGTTTCGCATAATATAGCCTCTCTCCTCCCATCGTCGCGTTTTGTTACCCGCTCGAACTTTTCGTGCGCCTAGCCTCGTCGTCCGTTGATCCGTTGTGCTTTCCGCCATTTATACAAAATATCATCTACACTGTTCCTGAGGTTGCGCAGCCTACGTCTCAAAATTAGGGTATAGAGCTCTGACGGATGCAGACGAGTACCTTTTGTCGACTTAGCGCATCCACGGTCTTCTCCCCGGCGATTAATACGCTGTTGTGGGTGTTCTAAGTTTTGCATTTATAAGGCGACATTATAAGAGGGTGGAAACAGTGAATTAGCGAAGGTGAGCCATGCCTGTTGGCAAAGCTTGCAATCGAACTGGCTGATATAGTAGTGTTATCAAAAGGCTGTGGTATGGCTGAGCAACAGCCAAAGCAAGCGGAGGAGCAAACGGTATATCAGCCACAATTTGGGAAGGTTTTTGCATTGCTGACTTACATTTAAGACGGTATACGATGTGTGGCACCGAGCAGATGGATTACACGAGGGTGAGGAGAACCCGAAGTGGATAACGTTCAAAAGTGGGTTTGTAAGGGTTCGGAAAAGCAATCAGGTTGCGCTCGAGGAAGGATGGGCAACTGAAACAGAAAGATCATTTTTTGTCCCTTCTTGGCACTCTTGTGAAGTGCTGGGAAGTCCAGACATCAAATTTACTAGAGCTTGAGCTGTTTCAGTCCTAGCTGGCGAAGACCTCGCATCATATCATCCTGGCCTACTATAACTATAAAACAGCAATCCTTCTCGCTAGTAGGTATCTGGGTAGTTACAAAACTTGACGATTTCTCCCCTCGTTCCCTCTCCTCAGTCCACCACTGGCTTGTTTCAACATCCTTATGCATGATTTGAAACAGTTTTTCAATGTTGAGTAGTGGTATGTCAGAGTATGCAAACTGGATTTCTGCATTTCCGATAGATTAGCGCGCGTACACTAACCTGTCGTTCCTACTTACGTCTAGGTTCTTTGCCTGCCTAACGTCAGTGTCTTGCCACTTCTTGAAAAGAGGACTAACTTTGAGGGAATAAGGCCTTCATGAAATTCAGGTAGCCGCGGGATCCAGAGTACCCCTGTTCTGCGGCTGTAGATTCGAATAGACCTTGAGCGACCGGGTTTATCTTGAAATCATATGATCTGTAGCTTTCAAGGGAGAGGAGTTGTTCAAGGATATAGTCGAATCTTGTGCTGCCACATTCTGTTGGCGTGATGGCCAACACCACAGCCAGAAATAGGTGTTCGTTTGCATCCTGAACTTTGGTGTACGCGCGACGAGCCCGGCCCTTTCGCCATGCCGTTACTGTTTGGTTGGATGCTTCGCGGGACTCATCCCAAATGAGCTTCAAACGGCCCTTTAAGACTTCTTGGTCCTTGACTGCTATACCCTTCGTTTTCAATTGTTGCATCTTCGCGTTGATCCTTCGGAGGGTATTGCTGATTCGAGTGTTGGAACTTGTGTGAATTGAATGATCTGCTTCTAAAAGTGTTTGCTCATCCATAATCAATAGATACCTTGGGCGTCCTCTTTCTAGGATGACGTGGAATGGGCTGAATGAATTGGAGTGGATTGAAATGAAGTATAATAGAATGGAATGGAATGGAATGAAGTGAAACGAAAGAGACTTGAGGCTTTTTCTATCCCAAGTGACCTAACTGACTATCTAGCCGAGGGTGATCAGCCTAGTCAAATTGCATTTCATTACATTTCACTCCGTTTCATTTCATCACACCTCTGCAGCGCCATGCAGGGATTGTTATCATGTTTTATTGGATGACTGATTCTCCGCGGTAGCCAGCCATCGAAACAGAAAACATCAGATTCAAAACCCGGTACAGCATCAATCCATGGAGCATTCAGTTGTACTGTCACAGCTGGAGCCCGCATAGTCAAAAATTGAGCAATTTAGATCTTATACTTCCCTCACCAATATGAATAAAATCACCGTTGCAAACCCATCGGCAAACAGTCCTTTGCAGACTCGACGTCTCAAGTAAGAGTCCCTCAGTCAGATAGTATAGATAAAGTAGAAATCACCCCAAACATCTCATTCACCCAAAAAGCCTTGAAAAAGCTTAAAGGAAAACTGGCAAAATAGTTACGTTTATATTTGATACAAGATACTTGCTCAATCGACAATATTCAATAGCTAGTTAACACATATCTGCAAAAACATGCTATCAAGGAGCCCACTCCACCTGTTGAGCCGCGTTTTTTACGACCCACTTGTAAAAGCGCCGGTATTTGACACTCCAGATCCAATCGGAAGGAGTTTGAGGAGTTTGCTGGGTTTGCTGCTGAGGCTGAGGCTGAGGCTGAGGCTGCGTCACTCGAAACTTGGCGATCTTCCGTATAGACGACAGGTTTCTGGCCAGCCCGGTTGAGTGAGTCCACAAGAACCGTGCCGTGAGCTTGATTTATAGGATCTCGTGGAGTTACGTAAAGAATGTTGTTGAAAGGTTGCAAGCCCATTTGGGTGACCTTTTCTTCAATAATTCTTTTCTGATCGGGCAAGGCAATACCCCCGTTGTAGATAGCGAAGACGGTGTATGTGTCTGTACTTGGGAAGTAGTTTCGGTTTCGGATATAAAGTCCTCCAGCCTCTTCCATAATTCGCCGTACGTTTTGGTCTCCGGCGTGAGGGTCCGATGTATTAGGGATAGGGCGAGGTGGGATATGGGCCAGAATCGCACCGTACGCGGAGGCGATGATGACTACCGAGCAGCCTGCAAGGTCTCTTGTTCCAATAGCAGACCTTTCGCTGAATGCTACAAACTTGACTTCGTTCATAGCCACTATCAGAACTCTATTGACGGCCTCCGCTTGAGCTAAGCGACTAGGCGTCGCATAAAAAGACATGTTGAATGAAATACTAATGCCTTGAGTTAGCAAGTGATAAAATTCATATAACAGAGCCTTTAAACTTACCAATGCAAACCAGTTGATAAGCGGTATTGATCAAGCAAAAGAGCGAATGTATGCGTAAAAATCAACTGAAAGTCGCAATCGTACGGCAGCCGCCCGCAATGTATGTTGTCTGGCAGTGCAGCCATCTCTTTCAAGATACGCTATCATGACAATACCAAGGAGTACGATTGGACAGTATAGAGGCGCATATGCAAGCGTAACCGCCAACGATCTTCAGCAGACTCCCGTCTCGCGAAGCTCCATATGCATCTCTGTCGCAGGTGGCCTATATAGAGCTGATCACCTGATCAGCTCCCTGAGAGCGCACTAAGCTAAGCTTAGCTTAGCTTGGTTCTCTCCTATAGATTAGAGATACTTTTCTCTACTTTCTTTTATATAAGTCCTATCTAATTATAGAGCTTTTATAGCTTAGTAATTTACTTTAATTAATTACTTAATCTTTATTCTAGAGCTTTTTTTTCTTCTCTAGTTATAAGCCTAGTATTTTAAATCTATAGTATTAATTCTCTACTATATTACTCTTAGCTACTATAAATATATAGTTATAAGCTCTAATCCTCCTATACTTTATTAATTAGATAATCTATAGTAGGGTGATATAAAAAAAACAAGTCAAAAAAGTTATAGCTTTTAACCAAGAATAACTTTTTAAATACTAGGCCTATAAATATAAAAATTATATATTTGGATAGAGAAAAACTAATAGATTAGGGTTATAGCTTAGGTAATAGCTTAGTAAGCAGGTTAAAAGCTTAGTATTTCTCTAAACCTAGGTGTCACGAGTAGGATAAGCAAGATATAAGAGCTTAATAAAGAGCGTTAATCTATTGCTATATAGTCTATTAAGTATAGATTTAGGATATTATATATAGAGTAGAGTAGTTTATAGAGAGTATAGGATTTTATAGAGTTTATCTATACGTAGTATAGGCCTCTATATAGTTCTTAGTTAGTTAGGTTTTCTATAGTAAATTATAGTAACTTTATAAGTAGGACTTATACTACTACTAGTAATAAGTCTATATTAGGTATTACTATAATAGTACCCCCCCTTTAAGGATATAGGTATTTAGAGCTAGTTTAGATTAGGTTTAGATTAGGTTTAGGTTAAGTTTAGGTTAGGTATATTTAGTTTTTAGTAATAGAATACCTCTACTATAGTGGAGTTAGTAAACTTAACTACTAGTTCCTAGGTTAGGTTAGTATAGCTAGTCTACTTAATTAGATACTTATAGTAGTGTTTTTATCTATTATATTAGAGGTCCTTAATCCTCTTAATATAGTATTTAGGTTCTCTATCTACTTTAATAAGTTTAGGTGGTAGGTTTAATTATCTAGGCAGGTATTTAGATTTATCTGCTGCTTAGCGTAGTAGGCTTATATAGAATATAGGGTGTATTCTTATAGATTTAGGTAGAGTAAGCTAGTAGGTATAAGAAGATATAACTTAGGTTATATTATACTATAAGAGCTAATATTCTTCTAGTCTAGCTTCTTTAATTCTCTATAAGTTTAGATATTTTAGGTATTAAGCTAGACTTTATTACCTACTTAGTAGGCTAGGGTGGATTTCCTTTTCTAGTTGGTGTATTCTTAATAAAGGGTAGTTGCCTAAACTAATTCTTCTTAGATAGTCTTTGTAACTTTAGATATCTTATCTACTATTATATTTACATCTATAGCCTATATAGTTTACCTTAGTAGTTAGTAGGTACCTATAGGGGGTTTAAATCCTATATGTGGGTTCTATCTAGTATAGATTATAAAGGGTAAGGCTTAGGTTAATTTAAATATAGTATTATTTACCTTAAATTAAGTAGTTAGTAGCTAATAAACCTAGTTATCCTATTAGTAGTTTGTATACGCATGTAGAACTTATTCTATTATAGTATTAGTATTCTTAGTTTATCTATTAGTTTCTAGATAGAAGGTAGATAATAGTTAGATTTTAATTTAGAGTTACTTATAGAGTTTATCCTAAAAGGTAGAGATAAATTAAGTTCCTTAGTTAGATACTATTATCTTAGGTAGGCTATATAGTGCCTAGATATGTTTAGGTCGTATAAGGCCTACCTAGAGCTAATCACGTGATTAGCTCTCTAAGAGCGTATTAAGCTAAGCTTAGCTTAGCTTAGTCCTCTTATATAGCTTAGAGGTACTTTTCTCTACTTTCCTTTATATATAGTCTT